>JBBPBX010073265.1:0-17872 GCA_038048925.1 Garcialebias charrua | reverse complement strand
AGGACTTACACAGCAACCGCCTCACTCGGAAAGCCCTCTGCATGGCAGGTGATCCCACACACCCACTACACAGCTGCTTCAGCCTGTTGCCTTCAGGGAGGAGACTGAGGAGTCTCCAGGCTCGAACCAGCAGACTGAGAGACAGCTCTGTTCATCAGGCAGTCAGGATGCTAAACACTCTGCCTGCTCTGCCTCCCCTCCCATTTGAACTGCCTTAACACAAAAAACTTTCTCACACATTACCACACAACACAAAGATTTTAACACTGGACTCTGTGTCATCAAACGGGTTATTCACTAAACTCTCGGTCATGTGCTCATTCAGTTTGCACTACTTCTCATATTTGCACTAATGTTTGTATTACATTACTGCCTATAGTCATACTACTGTTTACATTCACTGTTTACATTTATTAATACTGTTTACATTTATTACTACTGTTTACATTTACACTACTTTTATATCTACACTACTGCTGATACATATACAGTATTCTCTGACTAGCCTTATTTAAGGATGCCAAATGTGCCTTATGTGCCTTACTGCATATGCCACTTTGCCTCTATACCAACATCAACTACCTCATACATATACTGTGTACATTAACTCATATGCTGCTGTGCCACTCTTTGCAAATGTCAATGCTAGAACCTTCAGTTTATTTTATAGATATACTTTTTATACTTTTTATACTACTATGCAAAAACTCAGGACGGTATTACACTTTTATCATTTCATTTTATGCTTATGTTCATTAAATGGGGTGGCCGTGGCGTAGTGGTAATGGCAGTCGTCCCCCGATCGGAAGGTTGGCGGTTAGAATCCCGGTTCCCCACACCATGTGTCGTTGTGTCCTTGGGTAAGACACTTAACCCCGAGTTGCTCCCGGTAGGACTGGAAAGCACCTTGCATGGTAGTCTGCCGCTACCGGTGTATGAATGTGTGTAGCATTCAATGTGTGTAGCACTTTGAGATTTTCACTAATGAAAAGTGCGTTATAAATTGAATTCATTATTATTATTATTATTTAAATGTTTAGTGTCCTAGTGATGGTGTAAATTTTCATCCTTTTATACTACAATGAAAAAAACTCAGGACAGTGTTACACTTTTACTTTTACTATTTTATGCTTATGTTTATTAAATGTTTTAGTGTTTTAGTGTTTAAATGTTTACTGTTACACCGATGGACTGAGAGAGAAACGCAATTTCAATTCTGTGTATGTCCTGAACATATTGCAGTTCTGACAATAAAGTTGACTTTGACTTGAAAATAATACAAACATCACCTACCGGTATATAGCACATAACACAAAATAAAATAAAATAAAGGTTGAATGAATGAAAAAAAACAACAGAGACAAATCAGGCACTGGACCCAAGACCAGGATCCTGGCACAGGGACCGCAAGACTGTTCACAGCTCATCCATCCATTATCTTTACCCGCTTCTTCCTTTCTGGGTCATGGGGGTCACTGGTGCCCATATCCAGCCATCTCTGTGTGGAAGGTAGAGGACAGCCTGGACATGTCTCCAGTCCATCACAGGGACACCTGGACATGTCTCCAGTCCATCACAGGAACACCCTGGACATGTCTCCAGTCCATCACAGGGACACCTGGACATGTCTCCAGTCCATCACAGGGACACCTGGACATGTCTCCAGTCCATCACAGGAGACACCTGGACATGTCTCCAGTCCATCACAGGGACACCTGGACATGTCTCCAGTCCATCACAGGGACACCTGGACATGTCTCCAGTCCATCACAGGGACACCTGGACATGTCTCCAGTCCATCACAGAGACACCTGGACATGTCTCCAGTCCATCACAGAGACACCTGGACATGTCTCCAGTCCATCACAGAGACACCTGGACATGTCTCCAGTCCATCACAGAGACACCTGGACATGTCTCCAGTCCATCACAGAGACACCTGGACATGTCTCCAGTCCATCACAGGGACACCTGGACATGTCTCCAGTCCATCACAGAGACACCTGGACATGTCTCCAGTCCATCACAGAGACACCTGGACATGTCTCCAGTCCATCACAGGGACACCTGGACATGTCTCCAGTCCATCACAGGGACACCTGGACATGTCTCCAGTCCATCACAGGGACACCTGGACATGTCTCCAGTCCATCACAGGGACACCTGGACATGTCTCCAGTCCATCACAGAGACACCTGGACATGTCTCCAGTCCATCACAGGGACACCTGGACATGTCTCCAGTCCATCACAGGGACACCTGGACATGTCTCCAGTCCATCACAGGGACACCTGGACATGTCTCCAGTCCATCACAGGGACACCTGGACATGTCTCCAGTCCATCACAGGGACACCTGGACATGTCTCCAGTCCATCACAGGGACACCTGGACATGTCTCCAGTCCATCACAGGGACACATAGAGACAAACAATCATTCTTGCTCTCTCACTTAGGGACAGTTTAGAGACCATCAGTCTAACATTCATGTTTTTGGTCTGTGAGAGGAAACTGGAGAAAACCCAAGCAGCACAGAGAGAACATGCAGACTACACACAGAAAGGCCCCCCGGCTGGGATTTGAACTGGCAACCTTCTAACTGAGAGGTAGCAGCTGTGTTACTGTGCCACAGCTCAGTATTTATTTTTTACAGAAGCCTCTATTTCAGTCTTGGAGCGGATCCCTGGTGTTTAGTCTGGCAGGAGGTGGTGGTCCAGAAGTTCTGGTTTGTAATTTGATCCTTCAGAGGAACCACAAAGAGAATCTGTTTGTTCAGGCTGTACGTTTCAGTTTGGACCTCTCGCTGCCTGCACTGAAGCGTTCTGGTGTCAGAGGTTCAGAGTGAAATGTGTTTCTGACCCATGTGGAAGAACAGAGGAGGCTCAGAGCCCGGGTCCCATGTGGGTGTCAGACGTGCAGAGGGGAGGCATCAAAGAGCAGCACATGAAAAGACAGATGTGTTGCAGATGTGAGCGAGACCGTCCAACTAAACACCAAAACGCTTCTGAGCATCTCCTGGAACAAACAAAACAAACGGATAGTTCTGACCCGGGTCGGTCCCAGCAGTACAGCCTGTGGACATCAACAGAGCTGAAGCTCACTGTGGGCGATAATGTTTTTGTCTTGGTTTTTTCTGTTAGATGGTGTAGTGGTTAGGGCGTTTGACTTGGGACCCGAAGGACGCGGGTTCGCGTCCCGGCCACTACACACCTTGGGGTGTCTATGAGTGCACACCTAATTCTCCAGCTCCCCGAGCGCCCTCTGGCTGCTCACTGCACCACCTGGTGGTGGTTGGGTTAAATGCAGAGACGAATTTCGTCTGTGTATGGGAAACATACGCAGATGACAGACAAACACATTATTATTATTATTAGGAATATATCTTGTCAGCCACACACATGTCAATATATTTTATTGAAACTCTCAGAAAGTAAATATTTGATGATCAACAAACGAGCACAACAAAAAAGTTTTACATAATATACTTACCGGTAGTTAAAATTTGGTGTTGTGGTAGTAGCTGAGAGTCATGCTGAACGAAACTGTTGAGCACTGACAGATCACACATAATGTTATTTTTGAACTTTGACACAAACATCTGAAACATTTCTCGACATGTGATGATCCTGCAGGTGAAACAGTGCAAAGTTTATAAATGATTTGTTTTTCAGACATGTGGCAGCAGCAGAATTACAGAGATGTTCTCCAACCGAGGAACCAGAACCAAACGCTACGCCATCAACCCTCTAGGACAAAAGTGGACGCACCACAACATCACATACAGGTAGACGACCCCAAACAGCATCACATACATGTAGACGACCCCAAACAGCATCACATACATGTAGACGACCCCAAACAACATCACATACATGTAGACGACCCCAAACAGCATCACATACATGTAGACGACCCCAAACAACATCACATACATGTAGACGACCCCAAACAGCATCACATACATGTAGACGACCCCAAACAACATCACATACATGGTAGACGACCCCAAACAGCATCACATACATGTAGACGACCCCAAACAACATCACATACAGGTAGACGACCCCAAACAGCATCACATACATGTAGACGACCCCAAACAACATCACATACATGTAGACGACCCCAAACAGCATCACATACATGTAGACGACCCCAAACAACATCACATACATGTAGACGACCCCAAACAGCATCACATACATGTAGACGACCCCAAACAGCATCACATACATGTAGACGACCCCAAACAACATCACATACATGTAGACGACCCCAAACAGCATCACATACAGGTAGACGACCCCAAACAGCATCACATACATGTATACCTCACGCAGACTCTTCCACTGGTACATTTTCATCTTTAAATCACTTCTTGGTCTGCTGCCCTCATACATCTCCTCCTACATGTCTTTGCGTGAGTGCAGCTACAGTGTGCGCTCTCAGGACATGATTACCTGCAGTGTTCCGTCAGTGAGGACTGAACTTGGAAAAAGGGCCTTCTCCTACTCCGCTCCTGCTTCATGGAATATCTTACAAAAAGATCTGAAGCTCTCGACCTTGACTTCTCTAAATGGTTTTCAGAATCTGTTGGAATCCTGGCAAAAACCAATGCAGATTTGTTCCTGTCTTTGATTTTATACGTCTACCTTATAATGTTTTGCTAGTTTTTTGATACTTTGTTAAAAAAAAAAAAAAACTTTCTTTTGTTTTTTTCTCTCTTTTGTTTTCTATTGTTTATTGTTTGTTTGTTTATTGTTTATTGTTTAAGGAAATTCTACCACTGCTGTTCATTGTTCTTTAGTTTTAGCAGGTCGCTTTCGTAAATGAGCCCATGAGGTTCAAAAGATTTACCTGACTAAATAAAGGTTGAATGAATGAATGAATACGACCCCAAACAGCATCACATACATGTAGATGACCCCAAACAACATCACATACATGTAGACGACCCCAAACAACATCACATACATGTAGACGACCCCAAACAGCATCACATACAGGTAGACGACCCCAAACAGCATCACATACAGGTAGACGACCCCAAACAGCATCACATACATGTAGACGACCCCAAACAGCATCACATACATGTAGACGACCCCAAACAGCATCACATACATGTAGATGACCCCAAACAGCATCACATACATAGATGACCCCAAACAGCATCACATACATGTAGACGACCCCAAACAGCATCACATACATGTAGACGACCCCAAACAGCATCACATACAGGTAGACGACCCCAAACAGCATCACATACAGGTAGACGACCCCAAACAGCATCACATACATGTATACGACCCCAAACAACATCACATACAGGTAGACGACCCCAAACAGCATCACATACATGTAGACGACCCCAAACAGCATCACATACATGTAGACGACCCCAAACAGCATCACATACAGTAGACGACCCCAAACAGCATCACATACATGTTTACAACCCCAAACAACATCACATACAGGTAGACGACCCCAAACAGCATCACATACATGTACAACCCCAAACAACATCACATACAGGTAGACGACCCCAAACAGCATCACATACATGTAGACGACCCCAAACAACATCACATACATGTAGACGACCCCAAACAGCATCACATACATGTAGACGACCCCAAACAACATCACATACAGGTAGACGACCCCAAACAGCATCACATACATGTTACAACCCCAAACAACATCACATACAGGTAGACGACCCCAAACAGCATCACATACATGTAGACGACCCCAAACAGCATCACATACTTGTAGACGACCCCAAACAACATCACATACAGGTAGACAACCCCAAACAGCATCACATACATGTAGACGACCCCAAACAGCATTACATACTTGTAGACAACCCCAAACAGCATCACATACATGTATACAACCCCAAACAGCATCACATACAGGTAGACAACCCCAAACAGTATCACATACAGGTATACGACCCCAAACAGCATCACATATTGGTAGACGACCCCAAACAGCATCACATATTGGTAGACGACCCCAAACAGCATCACATACACGTAGACGACCCCAAACAGCATCACATACAGGTAGATGACCCCAAAAAACATCACATACAGGTAGACGACCCCAAACAGCATCACATACATGTAGACGACCCCAAACAGCATCACATACAGGTATACGACCCCAAACAGCATCACATACAGGTAGACGACCCCAAACAGCATCACATATAGGTAGACGACCCCAAACAGCATCACATACAGGTAGACGACTCCAAACAGCATCACATACAGGTATACGACCCCAAACAGCATCACATACAGGTAGACGACCCCAAACAACATCACATACAGGTAGAGGACCCCAAACAGCATCACATACAGGTAGACGACCCCAAACAGCATCACATGCATGTATGCAACCCCAAATAGCATCACATGCATGTAGAAGACCCCAAACAGCATCATATACATGTAGACGACCCCAAACAGCATCACATACATGTAGGGGTTGAACGAGTACATAATTTTTAAACTCGACATTAACATAACAAAACTTGAGTGGCACTCGAGTAGTCAATGACGTCACACGGTCTTATGATGCAAAATAAATATGTATATGATGCTGTTTGGGGTCGTCTACATGTATATGATGCTGTTTGGCGTCGTTTACATGTATGATACATGTAGACGACCCCAAACAGCAACACATACATGTAGACGACCCCAACATTATCACATACATGTAGACGACCCAAACAGCATCACATAGACGACCCCAAACAGCATCACATACATGTAGACGACCCTGTATTAAGGGGTTTTTATTAATGCTTTTCTGACTAAATGTTTATCAGTTTTCAAGTGTAGTGTCTGTTTTCTGTGGCTGCTGGTCTGGTTGTGAGAAAGTGGTCAATATTATATTGCTGGTCTTTTGAGAACAAGGGCCCGTTCTCACACAAACAGCTGTGCAGACTTTTGCACTTAGATGCTTGCCCATCTCTTTCTCAGACAAGCCTGCAATAACAGACCTTGGGAGAAATCCTCCCACGTTAAGTCGAAAACATGTTTTTGAGAGTGAGTGAAGAGAATCACACACACACACCCCACAAGGTATAAAATAAGTTCTGTTCAGATAAACATTGAAGTCTGTCTGTGAGTCTTTGGCCCAGACGTCCGGTCGAGCATTGATGACCATATCTCCCGCCGAACCGTGTGTGACTTCCCGGTTCAGAGTGTCAAGGTGAGGAGATACTGTATTTTACATCAGTGCCTTGAGTTTGTATGTGATGTTAGTACTGTGGCGGATTTAAATGACACAATTATTTCTAGCAGGAAAACAGTTTGTCTTGTATGTTTATTGTATATCTGAAGAGATGTACAACTGTTTGTCTTTGTTGTTTCCTTTTCCTGTCACAAGACTTCTTTAATAAATATTCATTATTTTTAATTAAGTCTATGTGTTTGTTTTCTTCCAAACAAGTGGGTGTGTGCCTACCTTTTCACGAATAAAATATGATATCTGAAATATCATAGAACAGACCCCAAACAGCATCACATACAGGTAGACGACCCCAAACAGCATCACATACATGTATACAACTCCAAACAGCATCACATACATGTATACAACTCCAAACAGCATCACATACATGTATACAACTCCAAACAGCATCACATACATGTATACAACTCCAAACAGCATCACATACATGTAGACGACCCCAAACAACATCACATACATGTAGATGACCCCTACTGGCTGTGATTATCGTACCCACCACTGCACCCAGTATTCATTGGTTAACTGGACATCATTAACTTCACACAGACTCTTCCACTGGTACATTTTCATCTTCAAATCACTTCTTGGTCTGCTGCCCTCATACATCTCCTCCTACATGTCTCTGCGTAAGTGCAGCTACAGCGTGCGCTCTCAGGACATGATTACCTGCAGTGTACAGCACAGGTTGAACAACTGGGAGATAAAGTTAGAGAGACCAGACTGAGATGGTTTGGACATGTCCAGAGGAGGGACAGTGGTTTGGACATGTCCAGAGGAGGGACAGTGGTTTGGACATGTCCAGAGGAGGGACAGTGGGTATATTGGTAGAAGGATGTTAGAAATGCAGCTGCCAGGAAAAAGACAAAGAGGAGATATATGGATGCAGTTAGAGAGGACATGGAGGTAGGTGGAGTGAGGACAGAGAATGCAGAGGACAGAGTGAGGTGGAGGAGGACTCGCTGTGGTGACCCCTGAAGAAGGAACAGCCGAAAGAAGAAGAAGAAGATCTTTGACCAAAACTTAAATTACCAACAAATATTTTTATTTACAGAAACGATCCTCCTCTCGATGTACCAACTGTTTTTTTATGGTCCTCAGTACCGCTGACCAGACTCCAGAAACACACCAGGCTGTGCCTACAATTGGCTCCTTATGCTATGCTTGACTTTTACCAAGTCATTGACTCAACTGTCCAACCCAGAGTCTGTTCATGTTCACCTCAGGATCTTGAAGTTCCCCAACACCCTGAACGTTGAAGACACCAGGAAGGCCATCAGCATTGCCTTCACCAAGTGGAGCGACGTGTCGCCGCTAAGCTTCACCGAGGTTACCAACAGCAACACCACCTCAGACATCACCATTGGTATGTCCCATCTAACAAACATATTTCCAGTATACCTGCCGTGATAAACAATAAATCAATTACTGTAATCACATGATAAGTGAAAATTATCAACCTTTTTTTTTATCAACATAATTTTCATTTTTCAGCTTTATCATTTCTTCGTGTCTCTTTCTACTGAAGACACTGGATGTCAAAAGGTTCACCTTCGATGCTCTTCACTGACCCCTTCCTTTCGCTTTAAAATCCATTTTGACGGTCCAAAATCGCGTTTTTGTATTGTTAAAAGCAGCTAAGCTGAGAAGCTAAGCTACGAGCTAAGCTAACAGGCCGACCTCGGGATATAAACCTCAGTCTTGTCAAAGCTCCAAAATTCACAGTTGAAACTAGGGCTGAACGATTTTGGAAAATAATCTAATCGCGATTTTTTTTCTAAAAATTGCGATAGCGATTTAAAATGCGATTATTTTTACTGGTTCTGTATTAATTCATATCACTAACGACACAACTGTTTTTTTAAATCAGATAATTGATGCGCCTTTTCACACAGAACGTTAGCTTGCTGAGCTAGCTGCTAACTGGGCACCGTCAACAACAGACCCGGTCACATGACCAGCTCGCGCTCTGTTTATCTTCCGCTGTCTCTATGTTTCAGCCTCTAAGATCAGATACACGTTTAAATGGGCTAACTTACCTGAATTTATAACTTTTATGACTTCTGTCGAGCTTGAAGCAACTGTGTTGGAGCGCACGGTCTCCTCCTCCCTGCTCTGCTCTGTTTTGCTCCGCTCAGAGCGGCTCACTCCCAAGTCACGTGACCAGTCAAATCGCAGCCCGTGCGATTAGTGAATCGCGTTTTAACATATCGCGAGATAATCGCAAATGCGATTATAGCACTTTGAGATTTTCATTAATGAAAAGTGCGTTATAAATTGAATTCATTATTATTATTATTATTATTATTATTATTATTATTATTATTATTATTATTATTATTATTATTATCGTGCAGCCCTAGTTGAAACCCGTGCCTTCATGTAAAAAGTTGTTTTTCTCTGCAAAAACAAGCTGAGAACTTGTTTACTGATTTTTTATTAAAAGCTTTGTGTGAAAAATGCTGAAGAGCTCAAACCACACCGAGCGGCCGCCATTTTGAGAAACGAAGAGAGACAGCCCATGTCACGTCAAGGGGCCTCCCTAACATTTTTCTTAAAGAGACACGTTGCTCCCTCACTATCCATCCATCAGTTCAAACTGTCTTATACTGCCATCCAGTGGTCAACAAAGGTACTACACACAACAGTTAACCAACACCTGGTTCACCTGAATGTCTGTGGGTGCCTTAGGTTTCTACACCTTCAACCACACCGACTGCTGGTGGTCTCCTCTCCACCCCTGTTTTGACGGGCTGAATGGTGAGCTGGCACACGCCTTCCTGCCGCCACGAGGAGAAATCCACTTCGACAACCACGAGTTCTGGATTCTCGGCAAATCCAGGTTCAGTTGGAAACAAGGTAACAGCAGACACTGCAGTGATGGTATCTCTGAAGTCACTGTAGCGGCTCTCTGTCTCTGTGGTTCTGCAGGAGTCTGGCTCAACGACCTGGTCCAGGTAGCTGCTCATGAGATCGGCCACGCTTTGGGTCTGTGGCACTCCAGAGACCCCGAGGCTCTGATGCATCCCAACGCCACCTACACCGGACAGCGAAACATTGCCCAGGACGATGTCTGGGGCATCCAGAGGCTCTACGGTAGGTAGCTGAACCAACCCACTACAGAGCAGAACTGACCTCTGACCCTGTTATGAAGGTCCCAGTATGTTACCAATGAAACAGCTGATTTGGGGAAATTTTACAACAGAATTTTCAACTTACCATGTACAGTAATGATGTCACAAAGTGACACAAAGTGACATCATCCAACATTTTTACCAAACTCTTCCCATGTTTACTATCTTTCCTCTTCTACTGTTTATTTAACCAACTTCAGTATTTCTGTCTTCCACCCAGTGTGCTGGAGGACAGATGTTTCCTCTCAGAGGTCAGAGGTCACACACCCAAACTTTCATTGACTTCCACTTGATCTCTCAGCATCTTCACCAGCACATCAAACTAGTTTTCCAAACAGGAAGTGAAGGTAGACCTGTCGCGATAAACAGTACATCAATTAATCGCATGATAAATGAAAATTGTCAACCTCATTTTCATTTATCAGCTTCATCGTTTCTTCATGTCTCTCTCTTTCTACTGAAGACACTGGATGATAAAAGGCTCAACTCCAGTGTTCTTCACTGATCCCTCCCTTTCTCTTTAAAATCTGTTTTAACGATCCAAAATCATGTTTTTGGATCGTTAATAGCAGCTAAGCTGAGAAGCTAAGCTACGAGCTAAGCTAACAGGCTGACCTCGGGGAAAACACCTCCGTCTTGCCGAAGCTCCAAAATTCACGGTTGAAACCCGTGCCTTGGTGTAAAAAGTTGTTTTTCTCTGCAAAAAGAAGTTGAGAACTTGTTTACTGATTTTTTTATTAAAAGTTTGGTGTGCCAAATGCTAAAGAGCTCAAACCACACTGAGCGTCCGCCATTTTGAGAACCGAAAAAAGAACGAGAGAAGTCCATGTCACGTCAAGGGTCCTCTCTCCCATTTAAAAAAAAAAAGAGACACGCTGCTCGCTCCCTCACTATACATCCTTCAGTTCAAATAATCTTATACTGCTATCTGGTGGTCAAAAGAGGTAGTACATGCAAAACCAATTAACTAACATTTCTTCTTAAATTTGACAATAATTACTAATTACTGTATTGTCAAATTTCAAACAATATTAACGTTTATCGCAATAATTCCTGAGACAATCGCCCATCAAAATGTGTTATCGTGACAGACCTAAGTGAAGGTTCTTTTTAAATTGTCATTTCTCCATTAAACCCTGTAGAACCATCAAACAGAACCCGTGGTACCAACAGAACTTTGTGCTGCTCATGGGTCAAGAAGTTCTTAATCTGACTTATAAACTTTTTTAAATCTGATTTATAGTTTTAACACAGAGAAAACCTTGTCTGAGGCTTACTTTTTATTAGGTGTTTCTGCCTCCCCTTTCTGCCCTCCAAAAAAGGGTGGAAATCGCCATGGTAACCATTCACTCAGCAGACTGAGGGTCTTCTATATTACCCAGCATGCTTTTCTTCCTTCTGTTCTCCATCACCGCCCCCGTAATAGTGATGTGCGGATCGATACTAAAATATTGATGCTATCGATACCAGAACGTTTTGCTATAGTATCAATGTTTAAATCAAACTATCAATACTTTTTTCAGGTAATGTATATCATTAACAGGAAGATGGTGGAAAGTAACTAAATTATTGAGATCTTGTCTAAACGATACGAGGTTGGAGGGAACTACTTCTTCTTCCACCACCTGAGTAAGTGTGTAATGCGTGTAAGCGCAGCGGCACACTGCTCGTCAGTCTGTAGGCACAGAGGCGGAGCTTAACGGAGTCGTGTGTGGAGCTAGTTCAGCTCCAGAAACAGCCAAGAAGTGTTTTGTGAGGTTTGTGGAAAGTCTGTAAAGAGCTGTAGCAACACAACAAACCTTGTAAAACACTTCCTGTCAAATCACAACCCAGAATATGAGGCAGTGATGAGGTGGACAGAGGAGGAGAGTCTGCTGCTCTGGAGGAGTCCCTCAGGGCTGCAGGACTATCCACGTACAGAGAAGCTTCAAGCAGTGCTAAGAACTGCTGCAGTTGGAGTTGTTCAAATTAATACACATGGTTATGAAATAATTAACAAAATAAATTCAAGCTTCAACAAATAGTTGCATGAGTTCAGTTTGGAGTAATAATATGTGAGATAATCTCACATGGGCAAAAAGCCTAGATTTATTCAGGTAAGGTTTCATAAAGGATACATCATATATAAAGTGGATTACATGGACCAGGTGTCATCAACTTATACAGAGCAGTGGAGATCAAACAGCCTTGGTGAAGTCTGAAAAATATATACTACAAAAATGTGGATAAAAATATAACATCTTAAACATGTCTTATTATTTAATAGATATTTAATACTTTATGTTAATAGTTTTGTGATTTTTCTTATTTTTATCATTTATTTATTTTTTATTTTATTTTTTTTCTTCTTTCGGCTTTTTTCCCTGCGTTAGGAGTCGCCACAGCGAACTAGTCGCACGAAGATTTGGCAGTTGTTTTTTACGCCGGATGCCCTTCCTGACACAACCACAGACCACCGAGCTACCACAGCCCTCTGTGTGGAGCAGAGGGTTGATATCTAGGGTTCCCGGGGGAGCAGATGGTGTGGGTTAAGGGCCTTGCTCAAGGGCCCAGAGTGGGGCAGATGAGGGTGGAGACAGGTGTGACCATAGATATTATATAAACACTAGATACCTCACGGTGGGCAGAATCGCATCGCGCAGCGCCGCCATATTGGATGGGGGTTTCTACACAAGAGCCAACAGGAGTAAACACAGAGTTACTATGCCCGTATTTTGTGCAGCTTATGGTTGCAATAACCAGCGCAGTGTTGAAAGTAGATCACATGGGATTACCTTTCACAAGTAAGATTGAACAATAGTTTTGATTATTTGATCATTTATATTTTGTCATCATTGCTGGATCTGAAGAGGAAGAACCTTAATGAGGAGCTGAAAGAAAGGCTTGACTTACATTCAGGTAAATACATTAATACTACAACTTAGAATTTTTGTTATGTTACATTTAAACTCTTTGTCAGACTTTAGGTATTTATTTCTAGGAAGCTTACTATGTAGTTTGATTTACAGATCAGAGCCTACAGTTACCTGAGGGATTCTCTGCATTTTCCCCTCCCTCATCCACATACACTGCAAAGGTGTAGTATATTTTTATTACATATTTTAAACATATTGAGTAAAATACTTCAACCCCTAGGTATGATGTACAACAAACAGATGTAATAACTTAGAGCTTGCTATTTTCACTATTTTTGAAAGTTTTTATATCAAGAAGTCTTAAAGAAAGAAAGAAAGAAAGAAAGAAAGAAAGAGAAAGAAAGAGAATCAATATATCTATCAATCCATGGGTTAAAGCACATAAACCTTTATTTATTTGTTGTTCAGGTGGTTGCAGTCTGTGGATGCCAAACCTGGGCTCAACACAATGATGTTGGACATGTTGCAGAGGAGATGTGAAGAGGACCCTGTTAAATATGGCTCTGTGGTCCTCATGTTGGATGCCATGGCCATCAAGAAACATGTCCAGTATAATCCCTGTACCCAGAAAATGTCTGGATATGTGGATATGGGTGATGGCATGGATGAGACTGATGTAGCCACGGAGGTGCTTGTTTTTATGGTGGTTGGTCTACAGGGTCATTGGAAAGCTCCAGTCGCCTATTACCTCACAAAGTCTCTATCACCAGACACACAAAAGGTCCTGGTTGTCCATGCTCTGGAGCTTCCTAGCCCCAATTGCAGGGAGGGTAGTGAAAGGACCTGGAGGGTTTAGATTACTTTTTCAGGTCTTATAAAAAAAGGTTAGTTCACAACTGTTTACATGCACAGCACTCAAAAATAATAAAAAAAATAGTTGCTGTAGCATTGTACACAAGACTCTGTATTGTATGCTGTGTTTGAGTGAGAGAGTAAAATAAATTCAAATGAACAATCAAACTAGTTTTTTTAATTTAAAAATGTATACATTTATTAATATCCCATGCCATATGTGTATCTTTGTTAAAGAGCATAAAACAAAGTATTTAAGCATGAAAGCACATACTTTTATTGAGTAGCAGTGTCACACGTCATAACCACATCTCTGACGTTTATAACAAACAAAACCGTGTGAAAATCGGGTAAGAATTCGTGAAGTTATGATTGTTTTTAGTGGAGCATACAGCTTCTTCAATACAAATAAATGCGCTGGGAGCGCGAAACACACCCATCCAAGATGGCGGCCGCACGGAATGTCCGCTCCAATAGGCAGCTCCAGTCCGTAGGGTATCTAGTGTTTATATATAATATCTATGGGTGTGACCGCTTCACTTATCCCACCCACATCTTTGATGTTGTCGGTACCGGGGCTTGAACCGGCGACCTTCCGATCACAAGCGCACCTTCTTAACCTCTGCGCCACCACTCCCACACATATTGTTTGAAAAACAATATGTTTTTATATTGTTTGAAAAACCATTTTCACATACAAAGGCTCAGACTAAACGAGGCCACTGCGTCAACATACTCCTGAGTTTAAAATAAATAAATTACTTTGTCTGGCATTCTTTATGAAACTTTGATTTTAACACACTGCATTTTTTAGGTTTACCTGACACATTAGGCGTATTTGCAAAAAGCATCGGTATCGATACCGCCGATACTTTACCCGGTATTGTATCGGACCAGCAAATCCTGGTATGGAACAACACTACCCCATAGATCCATCATTTTCTTCACTACTTCTGGCTCTGGGCGAAGCAGCTGCTTTTCTTCTCCGCTCCTTCCCTCGAGTTTTCCTCCCCCTGCTTTTGCTACTTTTGTCTCGTCTGCAGTTTTTCAGTGCTCGCTCTAAGCAAATTGAAAGATGGATTTGGTGTCGTGGGCTGTTACCTCTATTGATAATTTTTTTTCCACGAAGCGTTCCGGTCCGGGAGAACCGGCTTGCCCTTCGGACACGCATCCGGCTGGATATATCATGGATTCCTGGGGCGAATGGAAGATGATATGTTTGACCGTTCTTTCGGTCAAAGACGTGGAAGATCTATTCATAATTGGATTTATGGTAGCAGGTGCACTGCTTTTTGGCTTGTGTGGATGTCTCTGCTACTGGAAAATCAGTAAGACTTCCGCGGCGATCAACGCGCTGACTAAGCTTCCTTCTCAGAATGAGACTGCGATCCGAGCTGTGACCTCAATGAACCAGCTGCTTTATGAGCTTAATTGCACGGTGGGGACGGCCATTGAGGACCGCAGACCTGCGGTGCAGTTTGGGATTCGTTCGCGGCCGAGCGGATCACACCAGGGGGATGGTGAGGACCCATAGCTCGGGTTGGTGAAAGCTTCACATAATTTGGAAGTATTGGATTTCAGACAGCACCTGGACTCAAGGCTATGGGAAAGTTCACCGAAGCCTGCCCTGAAGATAAATCAAACTAATCTAATCGGACTCCCCGAGTAGCCTTGAACAAGGCTGACTACAATTTTCTCCTGAAGTCTGAGCAACTGAAGAAAGGAACCACTGTCGAACTGTGCTCTATCTGGACGGTGCTCACAGACTTGTCTCACTGCTTCGGCCCCAAATGCCACATGTGACTTGTCTTAACTGTGCTTGCTGGTAGAGTTTTTGGCTGTATCAGAGTGTCCTGTAAGACAAAATATGATAGAATCTTTTTTTAATACCACTGATTACCCTATTGTAATTTTTTTTTCTTTTTTTTTTTCCTCTCACTCCAATATGTATTTTTTTTTTTTTTTTAATAGAGAGAAAGAAAGAAAAGAGAAAGTGAGACAACAAAACAACAATTGTCCACAGAAAGAGCACAAGGCAAACACACCAAACCTCCGTCCACAATCCTGCAAAGCACATGACAGAACACAACAACGAAACATACAAGCATAAAGACTGATAATATTCATGACCTTGCAAATATTTCTATAAATACACATACCCATACCTACAAATATATATACAATATACATACATATATATTTATATTCATTTATATACCCATCTACATACATCTACTATACATCCCTGCATCCATTTGTGTGTGGTTGTGAGCATGCATAAGTGAATGAGGTTCCTCCAATAGAACATTTAGTAGCGACTGTGAAGCATCAGAGACCCGTCCCCCCAAAGCCCGAGACAGACGAAGGGGCGATCAAAGCCCAAGACCCCAGGAAGGACCCCGAGCCCAGAGTCCCCAGGACCACCCGAACAGGACGAGCCACTCGTCCACTCCCCAGATCCGACCAAGTGGAAGAACCGGACGAACCCCACCAGGGACCACACACAATGACCCCCCGGGGTCAACAGCGACAATACACAGGCCCCCGCCGGAGCCCGCTGCACCGACGTAGCCCCAGGGCCGGTCACCGAGGCTCGGGCACCGGGGACGCCCATCCCTCAGGTCCAGACCTGACAGGACCAGAGGACCCGAGCCCCACCAGGCAGCCACCAGGCCGAGCTGACAAACGCCCAAGCGCCCAGCCCCAGATAGTGAGGGCCCCAAGCACGCCCGTAGGCAGAGGAACACCCACCAGGGGGCCACGTGGCAGGAGCGCGACACTGGGTAGCCTCAGAAGTATCAGAGAGGGGGCAGTCCAAGTCCCAGCCTGACACTTAAACATTCATACACAGACACACTCATTCAGACCCACCCTCATCCTCACCCTCAGTCACAGAAAGACAAACAATAACGACACGCTCCATTCATAATCCCGATGCACACTCTATACCCCCTAGGTCCAAGACATGTACCTGCTCCCTACATGGGGCAGCCCACATCCAAACCCAGGAGGTAGACCCATTCATTCTGGGGTGGAGAGCAGCAGACGTCCAAGATCCGGCACACCCCGCGCCCTGCCGACAGGACAGGACAGGACACCCGAGCCCAAGCAGCCCCAGAGGGAGCGCACTGCCAGCCCCGCCCACGGCGAACCCGCAGGCCCCGAACCCCCCCACACCCCAGCACAACCCCTGACGGCCCACCCCCAGAATGTCCGCAAGGCAACCAGGGGGGTAAGAGAAAAATAAATAAATAATATATAAATAAATACATAATAAATAAAATTGAAATTAACAAATCAAGACCCCGACACACACACCCCCGTCCCCAAATGTACTGTTGGTGAGTGTTGTTGTAAAGTGTATTTAAAAAGGAAAGAGAAGGAGCAAAGGCTGGCATTATACCAGTTTCCCCTCCACTCCAACTCTAACCCAGGCCCTAATTGTCTAGATGCATAATGTTGAGTGAGCATAGGCATGGGGGCGAGATTGATGTCATCCCGCCACCCATAGCCATAGTGCTCACTCCATTCCCTATATGTGACTTTTATGAAGATGTTTATGAATGAATGTCTAAAGTGTATATAAAATTGAGTCCCAGGTGCTCTTAACAACAGAGATGTAAAACCATTGCAGCACACCCGAGACCCAAATTCCCTACATGTATTAATTTAAGATGAAGAGGGCGGAGGTGCGTGTTGAGGGATGGGGAGAAAAATAACTGCAGGAACAGTGCTCCCACAGCGAGTCAGCTCC
>JBBPBX010073264.1:0-17872 GCA_038048925.1 Garcialebias charrua | reverse complement strand
TAATAATAATAATAATTAAAGCCGCAAGCGGCGTTGAGGCCCGAAGCAGCTTAGCGCCGCTCGGACCTTATTGAGGCGACCGCGCGAGCTCCAGCTCGTCCGCTCGGTCGCCATTTCGAAGTCTCTCGTGTCTACTCCGCACCAGGGGTGCACACGCACAATAAATCTGGTTCAGATCGGATGATGTCTCACTGAGATATAACAGTTTGAATAATCTAGGGGGCGCTCTGGAGTCACATGTTAAACCACAATATCAATGTGTCCACAAGGTCTCACTGATGATACACAATAAATCTGGTTCAGATCGGATGATGTCTCACTGAGATATAACAGTTTGAATAATCTAGGGGGCGCTATGGAGTTATATGTTAAACCACATTATCAATGTGTCCACAAGGGCTCACTGATTATTCACAATAAATTTGGTTCAGATCGGATGATGTATCACTGAGATATAACTATAGAAATAATGTAGGGGGCGCACTTGAGTCAAATGTTAGCCCACCATATCAATGTGTCCACAAGGGCTCACTGATGATGCACAATAAATCTGGTTCAGATCGGATGATGTATCACTGAGATATAACAGTTTGAATAATCTAGGGGGCGCTCTGGAGTCATATGTTAAACAACAATATCAATGTGTCCACAAGGTCTCACTGATTATGCACAATAAATCTGGTTCAGATCGGATGATGTATCACTGAGATGGGACTATAGAAATAATGTAGGGGACGCATGAAGCGCAAGTTTGAGGCCTGGCCACGCCCCTTTAGCATAAACGAAAACGCAAACTTTTGATAACTTTTACTGTCCAATGTGTTAAGGGCATGTTAACCAAGTTTAAAGGCAATCCTTCAAAATCACTAAGAGGAGTTTGTTTAAATACGCAATTCAAAAACATCGGAAAATGACCTTTGACCCAAAATGGCCGACTTTGTTTTTGTTTTGGACCAGGGTTCCAAGAGACTTTTTTGTAGGTCCTGACAATTTACACATGTATACCACGTTTCATAATTCTGGGATAAAGCATGGCTGGGGGCTGATTTTTAAACTAAATTCTAGGGGGCGCTCTGGAAGAATCAGGCCACGCCCACTACATATTGGACTGCAGTCCTGTCGAGGGATGGATAAATATAGATCTTAGTGAATTTGGTGTAGCTGGGAGCTTATATTAGGAAGTTATTTTAGCTTGATGTTTCATGGAGAATGGCCAGATTTGAGGCTTGGCCACGCCCACATGCTTTGACATAGAAAAATTCTTTTGATAACTTTTGACCTTCAATGCCTCAAGATAGTGCTGACCGAGTTTGACGCCTGGATCTCGA
This sequence comes from Garcialebias charrua, assembly GCA_038048925.1. Taxonomy (NCBI): domain Eukaryota; kingdom Metazoa; phylum Chordata; class Actinopteri; order Cyprinodontiformes; family Rivulidae; genus Garcialebias; species Garcialebias charrua. The sequence goes on along the minus strand of JBBPBX010073264.1, from coordinate 16,544 downwards.
AAGCTCTAGGACGAGTTCGCTCAGATATGACGTAATTGATGTTTCATGGAAAATGGCCAGATTTGAGGCTTGGCCACGCCCACATGCTTTGACATAGAAAAATTCTTTTGATAACTTTTGACCTTCAATGCCTCAAGATAGTGCTGACTGAGTTTGACCCCTGGATCTCGAAAGCTCTAGGACGAGTTCGCTCAGATATGACGTAAATGAAATAGACCAAATTTGACTTTGACCTAAGGCCACGCCCACATGCTTTGACTTAGAAAAATTCTTTTGATAACTTTTGACCTTCAATGCCTCAAGATAGTGCTGACCGAGTTTGACGCCTGGATCTCGAAAGCTCTAGGACGAGTTCGCTCAGATATGACGTAAATGAAATAGACCAAATTGTGACTTTGACCTAAAATGGCCGACTTCCTGTTGGCTTTGGACCATTGCTCCAAGAGACTTTTTTGTAGCTCCTGATGAGATACATATGTGTACCAAGTTTCATTATTCTAGGATAAAGCATGGTGTCAATAGACCTTTAAATGTCAAAGTTATAGCGTTTCGTTTGTTTCGGCGAGTACGCCAAGTTCACCGCTCCACTACGCCCCCTGAACATATACGAAAAGTCAATTTTTTTGATAACTTTTAAAGGCCCATGCCTTAACTGCATTCTGACCAAGTTTGAAGCCGATAGGTCGAACGCCTGAGAAGGAGTTCGTCAAAGTTCGACATGAGTAAAACTGAAAAATGACCAAAATTTGACCTTTGACCCAAAATGGCCGCCTACCTGTGCATTTTAGAGGGTACCCCCAATGTACTTTTTTTCTTGAATTGGGGAGATCTACATATGTTCCGAGTTTCAGATCTCTACGACTTACGGTTTTCCCCAACTCACGTTAGGGGGCGCTGTTGAGCAGTTAGGCCACGCCCACTTGCGATTACACCAGATTCATAAAATTTTCGTTGGGGGACAATTTTGGGTGAAGTTTGGTGAGTTTTTGAATATGTTAAAGGCTCCAAACGGCCGCGCGAAGTGACGGAAGAAGAAGAATAATAATAATTAAAGCCGCAAGCGGCGTTGAGGCCCGAAGCAGCTTAGCGCCGCTCGGACCTTATTGAGGCGACCGCGCGAGCTCCAGCTCGTCCGCTCGGTCGCCATTTCGAAGTCTCTCGTGTCTACTCCGCACCAGGGGTGCACACGCACAATAAATCTGGTTCAGATCGGATGATGTCTCACTGAGATATAACAGTTTGAATAATCTAGGGGGCGCTCTGGAGTCACATGTTAAACCACAATATCAATGTGTCCACAAGGTCTCACTGATGATACACAATAAATCTGGTTCAGATCGGATGATGTCTCACTGAGATATAACAGTTTGAATAATCTAGGGGGCGCTATGGAGTTATATGTTAAACCACATTATCAATGTGTCCACAAGGGCTCACTGATTATTCACAATAAATTTGGTTCAGATCGGATGATGTATCACTGAGATATAACTATAGAAATAATGTAGGGGGCGCACTTGAGTCAAATGTTAGCCCACCATATCAATGTGTCCACAAGGGCTCACTGATGATGCACAATAAATCTGGTTCAGATCGGATGATGTATCACTGAGATATAACAGTTTGAATAATCTAGGGGGCGCTCTGGAGTCATATGTTAAACAACAATATCAATGTGTCCACAAGGTCTCACTGATTATGCACAATAAATCTGGTTCAGATCGGATGATGTATCACTGAGATGGGACTATAGAAATAATGTAGGGGACGCATGAAGCGCAAGTTTGAGGCCTGGCCACGCCCCTTTAGCATAAACGAAAACGCAAACTTTTGATAACTTTTACTGTCCAATGTGTTAAGGGCATGTTAACCAAGTTTAAAGGCAATCCTTCAAAATCACTAAGAGGAGTTTGTTTAAATACGCAATTCAAAAACATCGGAAAATGACCTTTGACCCAAAATGGCCGACTTTGTTTTTGTTTTGGACCAGGGTTCCAAGAGACTTTTTTGTAGGTCCTGACAATTTACACATGTATACCACGTTTCATAATTCTGGGATAAAGCATGGCTGGGGGCTGATTTTTAAACTAAATTCTAGGGGGCGCTCTGGAAGAATCAGGCCACGCCCACTACATATTGGACTGCAGTCCTGTCGAGGGATGGATAAATATAGATCTTAGTGAATTTGGTGTAGCTGGGAGCTTATATTAGGAAGTTATTTTAGCTTGATGTTTCATGGAGAATGGCCAGATTTGAGGCTTGGCCACGCCCACATGCTTTGACATAGAAAAATTCTTTTGATAACTTTTGACCTTCAATGCCTCAAGATAGTGCTGACCGAGTTTGACGCCTGGATCTCGAAAGCTCTAGGACGAGTTCGCTCAGATATGACGTAATTGATGTTTCATGGAAAATGGCCAGATTTGAGGCTTGGCCACGCCCACATGCTTTGACATAGAAAAATTCTTTTGATAACTTTTGACCTTCAATGCCTCAAGATAGTGCTGACTGAGTTTGACCCCTGGATCTCGAAAGCTCTAGGACGAGTTCGCTCAGATATGACGTAAATGAAATAGACCAAATTTGACTTTGACCTAAGGCCACGCCCACATGCTTTGACTTAGAAAAATTCTTTTGATAACTTTTGACCTTCAATGCCTCAAGATAGTGCTGACCGAGTTTGACGCCTGGATCTCGAAAGCTCTAGGACGAGTTCGCTCAGATATGACGTAAATGAAATAGACCAAATTGTGACTTTGACCTAAAATGGCCGACTTCCTGTTGGCTTTGGACCATTGCTCCAAGAGACTTTTTTGTAGCTCCTGATGAGATACATATGTGTACCAAGTTTCATTATTCTAGGATAAAGCATGGTGTCAATAGACCTTTAAATGTCAAAGTTATAGCGTTTCGTTTGTTTCGGCGAGTACGCCAAGTTCACCGCTCCACTACGCCCCCTGAACATATACGAAAAGTCAATTTTTTTGATAACTTTTAAAGGCCCATGCCTTAACTGCATTCTGACCAAGTTTGAAGCCGATAGGTCGAACGCCTGAGAAGGAGTTCGTCAAAGTTCGACATGAGTAAAACTGAAAAATGACCAAAATTTGACCTTTGACCCAAAATGGCCGCCTACCTGTGCATTTTAGAGGGTACCCCCAATGTACTTTTTTTCTTGAATTGGGGAGATCTACATATGTTCCGAGTTTCAGATCTCTACGACTTACGGTTTTCCCCAACTCACGTTAGGGGGCGCTGTTGAGCAGTTAGGCCACGCCCACTTGCGATTACACCAGATTCATAAAATTTTCGTTGGGGGACAATTTTGGGTGAAGTTTGGTGAGTTTTTGAATATGTTAAAGGCTCCAAACGGCCGCGCGAAGTGACGGAAGAAGAATAATAATAATAATAATGAAGAAATCGAGCGATTACAATAGGCCTTCAGCAGAGCTTCGCTGCTTCGGGCCTAATAATAATAATGAAGAAATCGAGCGATTACAATAGGCCTTCAGCAGAGCTTCGCTGCTTCGGGCCTAATTAAAGCCGCAAGCGGCGTTGAGGCCCTCGCAGCTTAGCGCCGCTCCGACCTTATTGCGGCGACCTCGTGAGCTCCAACTGGTCCGCTCGGTCGCCACCTGAAACTCTCTCGTGCCCATCCAGCACCAGTTTGCCAAGAACAATTAGCGAACAACAACAATATATACGTGTTTAGAAGAGCTGACAGATGATACACAGTAAACGTGGAACAGATCACATGATCTAGCAATGAGATGTAACAGTTTGAAAAATAATGTATGGGGCACACTGGAGTCATCTGTTAAACCATAGTATCAAAGTGTGTAGAAGTGATCAGCCCTTTGTGAATAGCAAACAACCCTTTGGGTTGTTTTTACAATGGGTGCTAACGATCCATTGTTAAGATGATGGTCATCCATCATGTGAGCAACTGGTTTCAGCAGTCACCAGCAAACTGGTTGATCCACTTTGAGAGGGTGCTAAGACTGAGCTGAATATCAGACTTAGCTTTTTTAGAGTTTTCTACCTGGATTATTGAGCATGTATCAGGGGAAAATTAAACATGTTTTAAAATCAATTTTGGAGCATTTAGAATTGATTCTGAATCGCCAAGACAAAGAATCTAGATTTAAAAAAACGATTTTTTCCCTTCATCCTTATTGACATATAACAGTTTGAATTATGTAGGTGGTGCACTGAAGTCAAAATTTACACAACAATATCAATGCGTTTAGAACTGCTCCCTGATGACGCAGAATAAATCTGGTACAGATCGAATGATGTATCACTGAGATCTAACAGTTTGAATAATCTAGGGGCGCTCTAGAGTCATATGTTAATCCACAATATCAATGTGTGTAGACGTGCTCACTGATGAAGTACAATAAATCTGGTTCAGATCGGATGATGTCTCACTGAGATATAACAGTTTGAATAATCTAGGGGGCGCTCTGGAGTCATATGTTGAACCACAATATCAATGTGTCCACAAGGTCTCACTGATGATACACAATAAATCTGGTTCAGATCGGATGATGTATCACTTAGATATAACTATAGAAGTAATGTAGGGGGCGCACTTGAGTCAAATGTTAGCCCACCATATCAATGTGTCCACAAGGGCTCACTGATGATGATAAATAAATATGGTTCAGATCGGATGATGTATCACTGAGATATAACAGTTTGAATAATCTAGGGGGCGCTCTGGAGTCATATGTTAGCCCACCATATCAATGTGTCCACAAGGGCTCACTGATGATGCACAATAAATCTGGTTCAGATCGGATGATGTATCACTGAGATATAACTATAGAAATAATGTAGGGGGCGCACTTGAGTCAAATGTTAGCCCACCATATCAATGTGTCCACAAGGGCTCACTGATGATGCACAATAAATCTGGTTCAGATCGGATGATGTATCACTGAGATATAACTGTAGTAATAATATAGGGGGCGCTATGGAGTAAAAATTTACATACCATTATCAATGTGTGTCGAAGTGTTCACTGATAAAGCACAATAAATCTCGTGCAGATCGGATAATGTATCACTAAGATATAACTGTAGTAATAATACAGGGGGCGCTATGGAGTAAAAATTTACATATCATTATGAATGTGTGTAGAAGTGTTCACTGATGAATCATAATAAATCTCGTGCAGATCGGATAATGTATCACTAAGATATAACTGTAGTAATAATATAGGGGGCGCTATGGAGTAAAAAATTACATAACATTATCAATGTGTATAGAAGTGTTCACTGATGAATCACATTAAATCTCGTGCAGATCGGATAATGTATCACTAAGATATAACTGTAGTAATAATATAGGGGGCGCTATGGAGTAAAAATTTACATACCATTATGAATGTGTGTAGAAGTGTTCACTGATGAATCATAATAAATCTCGTGCAGATCGGATAATGTATCACTAAGATATAACTGTAGTAATAATATAGGGGGCGCTATGGAGTAAAAATTTACATACCATTATCAATGTGTATAGAAGTGTTCACTAATGAATCACATTAAATCTCGTGCAGATCGGATAATGTATCACTAAGATATAACTGTAGTAATAATATAGGGGGCGCTATGGAGTAAAAATTTACATACCATTATCAATGTGTGTCGAAGTGTTCACTGATAAAGCACAATAAATCTCGTGCAGATCGGATAATGTATCACTAAGATATAACTGTAGTAATAATACAGGGGGCGCTATGGAGTAAAAATTTGCAAACCATTATGAATGTGTGTAGACGCGTTCACTGATGAATCATAATAAATCTCGTGCAGATCGGATAATGTATCACTAAGATATAACTGTAGTAATAATATAGGGGGCGCTATGGAGTAAAAAATTACATAACATTATCAATGTGTGTCGAAGTGTTCACTGATAAAGCATAATAAATCTCGTGCAGATCGGATGATGTATCACTGAGATATAACTATAGAAATAATGTAGGGGGCGCACTTGAGTCAAATGTTAGCCCACCATATCAATGTGTCCACAAGGGCTCACTGATGATGCACAATAAATCTGGTTCAGATCGGATGATGTATCACTGAGATACAACAGTTTGAATAATCTAGGGGGCGCTATGGAGGCTATTTGCTAATTAACATAAACACCTGTTCAAGGGGTGGGTAATGATCGATCATAATGATTTTGGTACTCCTCAGATCAAATCTGTGGAGTTTAGAACCAAACGTATGGTGACGGCGTTACGTCTTACTTCGCCACGTCACCACGCCCACTTGCTCCACCCAAAACGAACAGTGCTGGAAAGCTTGTTACACCACCATGTCTTCGGTGACTGGATACAATGTCACGCTGATTAGGTAACAGGGATCCGTTATGGACCGTTCAACGTAAAACTTTACACTTCCTGTTGTCAGGGGGCGTGGCTTAAGTGATGTCATGATTTGACCATACAGTTTTGCAGGGGACCGGATGTGGGTCAATCACTGAAGGTTTGATGTATTAGACAGTTTTCGTGTAAGAGCTGTAAGCGTTTCGTTTTTCATGGCGAGATGTCCAACTTTGAGGTCTGGCCCCGCCCCTTCAGCATGCATGAAAACGCACAGTTTTGATAACATTTGTTCCCCCGTGCCTTATAAAGAAACTGGCCAAGTTTGAATCAAATCGAGCGAAATCCCTAGGAGGAGTTCGTTGAAATGCAGAGGCTGTAAACGGCCAAAAAGGGGTGAAAATTTGGTCATCGTTCCAAAATGGCCGCCTTACCATTTATCGTACAACATTGGTGCCAGAGAGTTTTCTGTGCATCTTGGTGAGTTGGACAAGTGTACCAAATTTCATGATTCTACGTCAAACTAAGGTCAATGCGGAGGGTATTTTGAATATTTCTAGGGGGCGCTCTTGAGCCGTTTCTGTAGCGATTTGCTAATTAGCATAAACACCTGTTCAAGGGGTGGGCAATGATCGATCATACTGATTTTGGTACTCCTCGGATCAAATCTGTGGATTTTAGATCCAAACGTATGGTGATGGCGTTACGTCTTACTTCGCCATGTCGCCACGCCCACTTGCTCCACCCAAAACGAACAGTGCTGGAAAGCTTGTTACACCAACATGTCTTTAGTCACTGGACACAATGTCACGCTGATTAGGTAACACGGGTCCGATATGGACCTTTCAAAGTAAAACTTTACACTTCCTGTTGTCAGGGGGCGTGGCTTAAGTGATGTCATGATTTGACCATACAGTTTTGCAGGGGACCGGATGTGGGTCAATAACTGAAGGTTTGATGTATTAGACTCTTTTCGTGTAAGAGCTGTAAGCGTTTCGTTTTTCATGGCGAGATGTCCAACTTTGACGTCTGGCCCCGCCCCTTCAGCATTCATGAAAACGCACAATTTTGATATTGTTTGTTCCCCCGTGCCTTATGAAGAAACTGGCCAAGTTTGAACCAAATCGAGCGAAATTCATAGGAGGAGTTCGTTCAAATGCGGAGGCTGTAAACGGCCAAAAAGGGGTGAAAATTTGGTCATCGTTCCAAAATGGCCGCCTTACCATTTATTGTACAACATTGGTGCCAGAGGGTTTTCTGTGCATCTTGGTGAGTTGGACAAGTGTACCAAATTTCATGATTCTACGTCAAACTAAGGTCAATGCGGAGGGTATTTTGAAAATTTCTAGGGGGCGCTCTTGAGCCGTTTCTGTGGCAATTTTTGCCACGCCCCCAAAATATGTAATTTTTCACCAGTCCTGACGAGTCCGCCAAATTTGGTGAGTTTTCATATATGATAAAGCCCCCAAAAGGCCACTTCAAGAGGGACTAGAATAAAAATAATAATAAAAATAATAATAATTAAAGCCGCAAGCGGCGTTGAGGCCCTCGCAGCTTAGCGCCGCTCGGACCTTATTGAGGCGACCGCGCGAGCTCCAGCTCGTCCGCTCGGTCGCCATTTCGAAGTCTCTCGTGTCTACTCCGCACCAGGGGTGCACACGCACAATAAATCTGGTTCAGATCGGATGATGTCTCACTGAGATATAACAGTTTGAATAATCTAGGGGGCGCTCTGGAGTTATATGTTAAATCACAATATCAATGTGTCCACAAGGTCTCACTGATGATGCACAATAAATCTGGTTCAGATCGGATGATGTCTCACTGAGATATAACTGTTGAATAATGTAGGGGGCGCTCTTGAGTTATATGTTAGCCCACCATATCAATGTGTCCACAAGGGCTCACTGATGATGCACAATAAATCTGGTTCAGATCGGATGATGTATCACTGAGATATAACAGTTTGAATAATCTAGGGGGCGCTCTGGAGTCATATGTTAAACCACAATATCAATGTGTCCACAATGTCTCAATGATGATTCACAGTAAATCTGGTTCAGATCGGATGATGTATCACTGAGATATAACTATAGAAATAATGTAGGGGGCGCTGTGGAGTAAAAATTTACATACCATTATCAATGTGTGTAGAAGTGTTCACTGATGAATCACAATAAATCTCGTGCAGATCGGATAATGTATCACTAAGATATAACTGTAGTAATAATATAGGGGGCGCTATGGAGTAAAAATTTACATACCATTATCAATGTGTGTCGAAGTGTTCACTGATAAAGCACAATAAATCTTGTGCAGATCGGATAATGTATCACTAAGATATAACTGTAGTAATAATACAGGGGGCGCTATGGAGTAAAAATTTACATACCATTATCAATGTGTGTAGAAGTGTTCACTGATGAATCACAATAAATCTCGTGCAGATCGGATAATGTATCACTAAGATATAACTGTAGTAATAATATAGGGGGCGCTATAGAGTAAAAATTTACATAACATTATCAATGTGTGTCGAAGTGTTCACTGATAAAGCACAATAAATCTCGTGCAGATCGGATAATGTATCACTGAGATATAACTGTAGTAATAATATAGGGGGCGCTATGGAGTAAAAATTTACATAACATTATCAATGTGTGTCAAAGTGTTCACTGATGATGCACAATAAATCTGGTTCAGATCGGATGATGTATCACTGAGATATAACTATAGAAGTAATGTAGGGGGCGCACTTGAGTCAAATGTTAGCCCACCATATCAATGTGTCCACAAGGGCTCACTGATGATGCACAATAAATCTGGTTCAGATCGGATGATGTATCACTGAGATATAACAGTTTGAATAATCTAGGGGGCGCTCTGGAGTCATATGTTAAACCACAATATCAATGTGTCCACAATGTCTCAATGATGATTCACAGTAAATCTGGTTCAGATCGGATGATGTATCACTGAGATATAACTATAGAAATAATGTAGGGGGCGCTATGGAGTAAAAATTTACATAACATTATCAATGTGTATAGAAGTGTTCACTGATGAATCACAATAAATCTGGTTCAGATCGGATGATGTATCACTGAGATATCACCATATAAATAATGTAGGGGGCGCACTTGAGTCAAATGTTAAACCACAATATCAATGTGTCCACAAGGGCTCACTGATGATGAACAATAAATCTCGTGCAGATCGGATAATGTATCACTAAGATATAACTGTAGTAATAATATAGGGGGCGCTATGGAGTAAAACTTTACATACCATTATCAATGTGTGTCAAAGTGTTCACTGATAAAGCACAATAAATCTGGTTCAGATCGGATGATGTATCACTGAGATATAACTATAGACATAATGTAGGGGGCACACTTGAGTCAAATGTTAGCCCACCATATCAATGTGTCCACAAGGGCTCACTGATGATGCACAATAAATCTGGTTCAGATCGGATGATGTATCACTGAGATATAACTATAGAAGTAATGTAGGGGGCGCACTTGAGTCAAATGTTAGCCCACCATATCAATGTGTCCACAAGGGCTCACTGATGATGCACAATAAATCTGGTTCAGATCGGATGATGTATCACTGAGATACAACAGTTTGAATAATCTAGGGGGCGCTATGGAGGCTATTTGCTAATTAGCATAAACACCTGTTCAAGGGGTGGGTAATGATCGATCATAATGATTTTGGTACTCCTCAGATCAAATCTGTGGAGTTTAGAACCAAACGTATGGTGACGGCGTTACGTCTTACTTCGCCACGTCACCACGCCCACTTGCTCCACCCAAAACGAACAGTGCTGGAAAGCTTGTTACACCAACATGTCTTCGGTGACTGGATACAATGTCACGTTGATTAGGTAACAGGGGTCCGATATGGACCGTTCAATGTAAAACTTTACACTTCCTGTTGTCAGGGGGCGTGGCTTAAGTGATGTCATGATTTGACCATACAGTTTTGCAGGGGACCGGATGTGGGTCAATCACTGAAGGTTTGATGTATTAGACAGTTTTCGTGTAAGAGCTGTAAGCGTTTCGTTTTTCATGGCGAGATGTCCAACTTTGAGGTCTGGCCCCGCCCCTTCAGCATGCATGAAAACGCACAGTTTTGATAACATTTGTTCCCCCGTGCCTTATAAAGAAACTGGCCAAGTTTGAATCAAATCGAGCGAAATCCCTAGGAGGAGTTCGTTGAAATGCAGAGGCTGTAAACGGCCAAAAAGGGGTGAAAATTTGGTCATCGTTCCAAAATGGCCGCCTTACCATTTATCGTACAACATTGGTGCCAGAGGGTTTTCTGTGCATCTTGGTGAGTTGGACAAGTGTACCAAATTTCATGATTCTACGTCAAACTAAGGTCAATGCGGAGGGTATTTTGAATATTTCTAGGGGGCGCTCTTGAGCCGTTTCTGTAGCGATTTGCTAATTAGCATAAACACCTGTTCAAGGGGTGGGCAATGATCGATCATACTGATTTTGGTACTCCTCGGATCAAATCTGTGGATTTTAGAACCAAACGTATGGTGATGGCGTTATGTCTTACTTCGCCACGTCGCCACGCCCACATGCTCCACCAAAAACGAACAGTATTGGAATGCTTGTTACACCAACATGTCTTCGGTCACTGGACACAATGCCACGCTGATTAGGTAACAGGGGTCCGATATGGACCGTTCAACGTAAAACTTTACACTTCCTGTTGTCAGGGGGCGTGGCTTAAGTGATGTCATGATTTGACCATACAGTTTTGCGGGGGACCGGATGTGGGTCAATAACTGAAGGTTTGATGTATTAGACTTTTTTCGTGTAAGAGCTGTAAGCGTTTCGTTTTTCATGGCGAGATGTCCAACTTTGACGTCTGGCCCCGCCCCTTCAGCATTCATGAAAACGCACAATTTTGATATCGTTTGTTCCCCCGTACCTTATGAAGAAACTGGCCAAGTTTGAACCAAATCGAGCGAAATCCCTAGGAGGAGTTCGTTCAAATGCGGAGGCTGTAAACGGCCAAAAAGGGGTGAAAATTTGGTCATCGTTCCAAAATGGCCGCCTTACCATTTATCGTACAACGTTGGTGCCAGAGGGTTTTCTGTGCATCTTGGTGAGTTGGACAAGTGTACCAAATTTCACGATTCTACGTCAAACTAAGTCAATGCGGAGGGTATTTTGAAATTTTCTAGGGGGCGCTCTTGAGCCGTTTCTGTGGCGATTTTTGCCACGCCCCAAAAATACATAATTTTTCACCAGTCCTGATGAGTCCGCCAAATTTGGTGAGTTTTCATATATGATAAAGCCCCCAAAAGGCCACTTGAAGAGGCAGTAGAATAAAAATAATAATAATAATAATAATAAAAAAAAAAAAAAAAATAATAAACACTACAATTACAATAGGCCTTCGCAGCGCTTAGCTGCTCGGGCCTAATAATAACCCACTGAGCATGGTGACGTCTATACGACGTCGTTTTCAAGTCATTTCTCGACGTCGAAATCAGGTCGCTGGAAGGTCGAAAACGTTACGCCAGATGACGTCTTTTTCCCGACGTCTAAAAGACGTCTTTTTTCTACGTCTATAAGACGTTCTTATGGCGACGTCTAAAAGACGTTCCTATGGCGACGTCTAAAAGACGTTTATATTCCCGACGTCTAAAATGCGTCTACTTTCGACGTCTATCTGACGTTAATAACTTACTGTATTTAGCTTATTCTAATTAGGCTATTAAACTTATTTTAGTCACTTTACATGCTGCTTGTTAATGCTATGCATATAAAAAGTATAATGCATCTACTCAAAATTGCATTGAGGCAAAAAAAATCTAGGGCAATACATTTGACCATATCTGCAGCTTTATATCCTACAAACAGTTGGATTAAGTTTTATCAATCCATAATTTTTACCTTTATCTTGTTTATTTAACACAATTTAAAGGAACAGCATAACACATAAAATAGAGAATTCCAGCTTTGGTAACTTTAACATGCCTTTATTCTTCGTCTGTACTTATCATTAATAATTACATTTTCATTTTTCCTTTTGATTAAGCAGGCAGTAACTAGAGAAATAACGTATAAAATAACATTCCCCACACCCCCCCAAAAAATTATTCCTTAATTTTTCCTTTTGATAAAGCAGGCAGTAACTAGAGAAATAATAACGTATAAAATTACAGTCCCACACCACAAAAAAAAAAATACATTCCTTCATTTTTCCTTTTGATAACTAGAGAAATAATAACGTATAACAACATTCCCCACACCCCCCCCAAAAAAAATTACATTCCTTAATTTTTCCTTTCGATAAAGCAGTCAGTAACTAGAGAAATAACGTATAAAATTACAATCCCCACACCACAAAAAAAAAATACATTCCTTCATTTTTCCTTTCGATAAAGCAGTCAGTAACTAGAGAAATAACGTATAAAATTACAGTCCCCACACCACAAAAATAAAAATACATTCCTTAATTTTTCCTTTCGATAAAGCAGTCAGTAACTAGAGAAATAACGTATAAAATTACAATCCCCACACCACAAAAATAAAAATACATTCCTTCATTTTTCCTTTCGATAAAGCAGTCAGTAACTAGAGAAATAACGTATAAAATTACAGTCCCCACACCACAAAAATAAAAATACATTCCTTAATTTTTCCTTTCGATAAAGCAGTCAGTAACTAGAGAAATAACGTATAAAATTACAATCCCCACACCACAAAAAAAAAATACATTCCTTCATTTTTCCTTTCGATAAAGCAGTCAGTAACTAGAGAAATAACGTATAAAATTACAGTCCCCACACCACAAAAATAATCTGTACAAAGTGTGCTGTTCATATTTTAAATAAGTTGATTTATTTCAGGAATTCCATTCAAAAAGTGAAACTTCCATTACACACAGACTGATATTTCAAATGTTTTTCTTTTAATGCTGATGATTAAAACTGACAACCAAAGACAACCCTACATTCAGTATCCCAGAAAAGTAGACTATTACTTGAGCTAAAAAAAAAAGTAAAAAAAAAGAGTATTTTTATAAATGTTGGCCAACTGAGATGTATGAACATGAAATGTACAATACATCTTTCAATAGTTGGGTTAAGGACCATGCTACCATGTTAATACTTTTCAGTTGACCAACATCTATAAAAATCCTTTAATTGATCTCAAGTGATGTACCCTAATTTACTGATAATGAATTTGGAGTTTTCATTAATTGTCAGTCATCAGCATTGATTATTTTAAAATAAATCAGTCTGTGTGAATGAATATAATACAAGTTTTACTTTTTGAATAGAATTACTGAAATAAACTTTTTCATAATCTAATTTTATGACCAGCACCATATGCATCTCTCCCCCCTTAAAAATTTCCTGAGTGAGCCCGTGTCCTCCACTTCTTTATTGGACCGGAGACACGTCCAGGTGTGACTGTGATGGACCGGAGACACGTCCAGGTGTGACTGTGATGGACCGGAGACACGTCCAGGTGTGACTGTGATGGACCGGAGACACGTCCAGGTGTGACTGTGATGGACCGGAGACACGTCCAGGTGTGACTGTGATGGACCGGAGACACGTCCAGGTGCCACCTCTCACAGACACGTTTTATGGACAGGTAATGGACGGGGGCGGGACATGAAATAAAGTTGTGGGAGTTGCAGGTGGGGACAACAATGTTTGTGGGGGGGACAGCTCGTCCCTGCTGACCCTCCACCTTAACACGTAAACAAACGTTTACAGGAACAAATGTTTTAAATGTTCAAAGCCCCTCCACACTTCCTTGTGGCATGTTTTGAATGTTCTGCGTTACCACACGTCCTCCACCTCCACTTCTTTGTGGTGCATGTTTTAAATGGTCTTGCGCATAAGTTTTTATAGATCCCTCGGTTGCTGAAGCATCCCCTTTCATGATTCCATCTGCATTTGAAACAGAAAAAAGTAATTAATGTTGTGCAAATCTGGAAAATGCAGTCTTGCTGGGGCCTCCCCTAGAACTGGATTCATAAAATAAACTACATCCAAGCAAATGTTGATAGTTGGCTTTGAATTTTTGTTTTTTGCAAATCACTTAACACTAGTCTCTCTACACACACCATTATTTATGAACCTTTATTTAAGCATGCAAATCCCATAATGGATCTCTTTTTCAAGGAGGCCTGGACGTGAGGCCTGGCCTGGACGTGAAAGCAGAACCTGTTTTTGTTCTGTGGGAGGGAGGAAACCGGAATACTCTGATAAAACCCACACAAGCACGAGAAGAACATGCAAACTCCACACAGAAACACCCCGAGGCCTGGACGTGAGGCCTGGCCTGGACGTGAAAGCAGAACCTGTTTTTGTTCTGTGGGAGGGAGGAAACCTGAATACTCTGATAAAACCCACACAAACACGAGAAGAACATGCAAACTCCACACAGAAACACCCCAGGTCAAACCGGGGATTGAACCCATGACCTTCTTGATGTGAGACATAGTGCTAACCACTGAGACGTCGTGCTGCCAAATTTGAGCACATCAGCTAAAAAGTTGATGCAAAACGCACTAGAGTTGCCATGAGGAAACTTAAATGCCAAATTAAATATTTAATTTCCAAATTAAATATCCAATTTGATAACTAAACATTTAGTCAGTCGTTCCATTGTTAAACAGGAAATGGGCTTACCTTTAATTGCTCTGTAAACAGTTGTCGTTTCCAGAGGTCGTTTGCCATGTTTCCCTTTACCCTTCATGTTAAACTTGGACATCAACGAATTGGTGAAGAGCCTGACAATAAATTGGAATTATGAATCAGTATGAATATGGATAAGAATACAATTATTGAACACAGAGTGGCTTACAGATTGATAATGGGTTGGCGAGCGTGTGGTTGTGTGTTGATACATACCTATCAAGAACTTTGTGTACAAAGTCCTTTGTGCCATTCCCTCCAATTCTGGCAATCTGCAGAACCTGTTGGAATAAATCATGATACAGTTCACTGACACTTCCAATACAACCTAAAGGCCGAGATACACTGAAGCAGACTCCGTATACGCGCGTATACGCGCATATTTTGTGCGTATGTTTTCGCTTCTATACTTCAGAAACTATCAGCTTTCAAACGCTCGTGTTCTCCTTGTTGTAATATGAGCAGCTGAGCACGGAGGGGACTCAACTGAGCTCGCTGATTGGTCACTTTGACACGCCTACTGAAATGATTGACAGCTTTCAGTCAGCTGACTCAGCTCGTTGAAGACCGCTCACGCGGTGTTTCTACTATATATGTTATAAAAAGTTATCTCAGAAATAAAAATAATAACAGGGAGTGATTTTCCTGCAGCACACAGTCCACCAGGGATATTTAAAAGATCGCCGCACCCAGGTAGGACCTGAATTCATTCATTTCAATCATCGAGTGAACGGAGGAAGAAGCGGTTACTTGACTTTAGGCAAAAAAACAAAAGAAAAGGCCCGATCAGCGATAAAGGGGAATTTATTTAATTTGTGTAACATACAAAACAGTCCGGCGCCGGGGAAGTTTAGGTCAGACACAGTGCATCGCGTATGCCAATCGCGAATACTTTTGCGCGTACTTGCCCTGAGGGGCTACGCAGGGCTACGCTTTTGCCTCAGCGTACGTACGCTGCGTATTAGCGTATCGTGAGGACGCTCGACTGTATCTCGCCCTTAACAGTGTTTGGTTACGGTACTGCGTTATGCTCGGCTTTCCTCCAGACTTGTAAAACCTACCAGGGTATCAAAATTTTGGGAATCACAAAGGCGCTCCTCTTCTCTCGTGAAGTCCTCCATTGTCTCCATCCTTGTTAGTGGCACAGATGAAGACGTTGGATGAACACGTCTTAAGAGATGGCGGAACTCAAACATCAAGGCGAAATGTTTTCGCTGAAACACTGAAAAAAAAAAAAAAAATCTTGATTTACAATGGTTATCTTTCCAACAGCAAAGGTAGCCGATTGATCATTTTTAAAATATGTCTCACTGCTAACTGATCAATACCTTCCGTAGTCAATGGGAATTTCATTTTTTCAAGTTCCGACATGTGAGTGGATTTCTTGTGCCTGGACCTGCGCCTGTGCCTGGACATGTCACTGTGCCTGGACCTTGATCTGTGCCTGGACCTTGATCTGTGCCTGGACATGTCACTGTGCCTGGACATGTCACTGTGCCTGGACATGTCACTGTG
>JBBPBX010073261.1:0-11835 GCA_038048925.1 Garcialebias charrua | reverse complement strand
ATATATATATATATATATATATATATATATATATATATATATATATATATATATATATATATATATACTATATATACTGTATATATAATTACAGTATCTAATATGTATACATAATGTGTGTGTGAATAAATTGCATCTTTGGTTGCATCTTGCTAAACATGTCATATAATTAAGTATGGTATTCCACCAAAATTATTTAAATATGCTAAACATATATGTTCCTATACATGCAGTTTTAATAGCTGTATGCCTAACATTTAAATATGTGGCAATGGGATTACTATTCAGCGTGTTATGATTGACTAAATGCGCTGATACTTAATTGTGGCTGCCAAATATATAAGGCTGAGTGGAGCGGTTGCCAGCGCCAAGATGGCCGCCAGAAATCTCGTCAGCTCCAATAGGCGAGAGCGGGCCATGCGGTATCTAGTGTTCTATATATGATATCTATGTCTCTATTCTTTGTACCGTATTTTTCGTCGTATAAGTCACAGTTTTTTTTCCCTCCCAATTTACATGTCCTACGACTTATACGGCAAAGCAATGTATTCATGGATTTTTTTTCCCCATATATTTTTAAAATTCAGCTGGTTTGACCATTATGCACATTTAAGAAAAGTTTCAGCTCAGACACACCTTTGCTATAATTTTCAGTAAACAAATAATTGTTTTTAAGTGTTAATCTTGTTGAAATCCTTCCGTGCACGTTCCTATGGCCATTTGACAGCCAATCCATTTTTGGCAAAACACCGGCCCACATTTCCGTGTTGTCAGCGGTGACGTGTAACATACGCGATGCGTCAGCAGTCACTCATAATAAATGCAACTTATATGGCAGTGCGACATATTTATGGATTTTTCCACTTCATTGGACATAATTGGACTGATGCGAATTATAGGGCGGTGCGATGTGTATTGTGGAAAATACGGTACTGTTGTTAGTAGGGCTGAACGATTTTGGAAAATAATCTAATTGCAATTTTTCTTAATAAATTGCAATTGCGATTTAAAATGCGATTATTTTTTTAATATCTTCTCAAGTATTTTTCAACAAACAGAAGCAATAAATCAATCTGTTTTATAATAAACAATGTCAGATTTATTTAACCCTTGGATGCATGAACAACCAATACCTACATTCTTCCATGAGTGGGGTCAAAAATGACCCCAATTAGAACCAATGGGTTTTTGCAATGAATTTAAATTATGTCTTTAATTTTGGTTAAAGGCAGTTATATTTATTATATTTGGGTCAACAAAAGACTGATTTTACATTTAATATGGTTATTCATAACTTTTTATAACATTTTTTTCACACGAAATAACATCAAAAATCTTCAAAAATTATTGCTAGAATGTCCATCTGTCTGAAGGACAAAAAAGAGAATGAACATACAACCAGAACACTGTACACTCACATGTGCCCACACAAACATCTTTTCTCTATTCACTGTGTGCAGTTGTCACAAACTATTTGCTTTTGGCTGTGACCATTGCACATTGTAGAACTGCATTTCCTGCACCAATTGGTGGTTTTGCTATTTTTGTTTCTTGGACACATCTGGCACCTCTTTCTCTTCTGTTGGCCCTCTGTGCCTCTCTCCTGTTAGTACTTGTTTGCAACTTTTGTCACTCCACATCTTCCAGTTGCTTCAGTGATGTCGGTATGCGAGGGGCGGGGGACATCCTGGACGGGTCGCAAGTCCATCACAGGGACACATGGAGACAAACAACCATTAACGCTCTCACTCACACCTAGGGACAATTTAGAGTTACCAATCAGTCTAACATGCATGTTTTGGGACTGTGGGAGGAAACCGGAGTACTCAGAGGAAACCCACGCATGCACGGAGAGAACATGCAAACTCCACCTCATTTTAGGTAGGCATTTATTTAGCAGGTTTTTCTTTTAATAGGTTTCTTTGCCCTAATATAATTTAATAAATACCATTTTTATATTAATCACAAAATCCTTGTGTGGTCTCCTTTAATGTTACCCCACCAAATGAGCCTGGTGGACGTAACATTTTGGGGGCTCGTCTTAAGCTGTTCCTTGTGGGGGCTTTCTTTGTGCTTGGCTGGCTTGGTTGGTTTTTTTGTGTGTTTCAACGGTCCCTTGGTCTTGCTTTTGATGTGATGTGTTCCTTGTGTGTTTGCTTTGAGGTCCATGAGGATTTTGTGTGTTTTGGTATTTTATGTGCATTCTTTTTGATGGGGGCTTACACTTACACTTACAGGCTTACACAAGGCTTACACTCATAGAATCTGGGGTTACAATACGTAACCAACATTTACTTGGCATATTTTCAAAATAAACATTTTGTAAGTCTTCATTTTGGCTTTTTTTTACGGAAAATTTACCAAACTGAGCCCTCCTTAAAACTGTACTGAACCAAAATGTGATTTTAGCGTACCGTTACACCCCTATTTGTTTCTTTGTTTCTAGTCTATAGAAATGCTAAACGGCTTTACCTCCATTCTATCCATTTTGCATTTGACAGGATGTAGGCTTCTTTGGCTTTGTTGATGTATTGTCTAGTTAGGAGTGTAGGAGGATCAGTTGTCATTTGTCATCTTCGTTTAGTAAAGCTTTATTACAAATGTACTACCTTGAGAAGAGAGTTTATGATTATGGCTTATCTCATTGAGCATAACATTTTAGAGGTCTTTCAATCTGGTTTTAAATCATTTCATAGTACAGAGTCAGCTCTTTTAAAGGTTTTTAACGATATCTTCCTATCAACTGATTCTGGTGACTACCGTATTTGTCGTTCTATAAGTCGCACCAGAGTATAAGTCGCACCAGTCCAATTATGTCCAATAAAATGGAAAAATCAACGTATAAGTCGCACCAGCCTATAAGACGTACTTATGGACTGGATGCCAAATTGCTTGGAAGGACAAGATTATCACTTAAAAACTACTGTATTTTGTTTGATGTGTCTTAGTTGAACTTTTCATTAATAAATGAACATAATTTTTGTATATTCAAATCAGCTGGATTTTTTTTTAAAGTTCGCCGATTTTTATGCAGGCGCCAGGCGGGTCAGACCGGACGCTTTCTTTCTTTAAATTTAGCTAAATAAACGCTTAAAAATATATATTTCTTAGCTGACTTCATTGCAGACAGGCTCCTGAGCTGAACCAAACTAACGAAATGTTCAAATCAGCTGGATTTTTTTTTTTAAGTTCGCCGATTTTTATGCAGGCGCCAGGCGGGTCAGACTGGACGCTTTCTTTCTTTAAATTTAGCTAAATAAACGCTTAAAAAATATTTCTTACCTGACTTTATAGCACACGGTGGATCAGCTGGATTTAAAAATCCGTGGTGTGGTTTATGAGTTACGGTATCTTGTTAACAAAAACAGCGAACCTCATAGCTAAATGCAGCTACATCCAGAGCAAGGGCGGGCAGCAACAGAGCCAGTCCGACCAGAGGAGGCTTTTTTCGGACACGAGCTAGAAACGGTCGAAGTGGCCCTCCTCTTCCTCTTCGCTCTCTGAGTCCTCTGCTGCTGCCCATAGCGCCCATAGCGGCCGAAACTGGTACTGCACCATTTTTTGACCAAAGTCCAATTATGACCAAAATAATGGAAAAATCCACGTTTAAGTCGCACCGGCCTATAAGTCGCAGGGCTTGGAAATGTAGGCAAAAAGGTGCGACGTATAGGCCGACGAATACGGTATGTTGTTTTGGTTTTGTTGGCTCTTCGGCTGCTTTTGACACTGTTGATCACAATATTTTATTTACGTTTGGAACAGTGTGTGGGCATTGGACATACAGCCCTAAACTGGTTTAAATCTTATTTGACAAATCGTACTTTTTGTGTCTGTCTTTATGGCCATAGGTCCTCCTCTGCTCCTCTTTCATATGGTGTTCCACAGGGCTCCATTTTGGGGCCTCTTCTTGTATCTTCTTCCTCTTGGCTCTGTTTTTAGAAAGTACAGGATTGCCTTTCATTGCTACGCAGATGATACACAGATTTATGTACCAGTAAAGAAAGCAGACTCCACTCAGTCTTTGCTTCTATGTTTGGAAAATTTGAAGACTTAGATGTCTCTAAATTTTCTGAAACTGAATGAAATCAAGACAGAGGTAGTGATTTTTGGAAGCTCATATGGAAAGTCTTTGCCTGTTGACTGCCCACTGACTCGATATATCAAGCCAGTTGTTACAAATCTGGGGGTAAAGATAGATGCAGATCTAAGGCTTGATTCTCACATCAGAACAGTTGTGAGTAGCTTTTTTCACTTAAGGCAGTTAGCAAAAGTGAAACCCACTCTTCCAAGACAGCATTTTGAAATGGCAATCCATGCTTTTGTAGCCACTCTGCTGGATTATTGTAATGTACTTTATGCTGGCATAAGTGATTCATGCATTTCACAGCTTCAAAGAGTTCAAAATGCTGCCGCACAACTTTTAACAGGGACACGGAAATTCGACCGTATTTCCCCTGTTTTGGCCTCTTTGCATTGGTTACCAGTATACTCTAGGATTCATTTTAAGATACTTTTGTTCGCTTTTAAAGCTCTAAATGGCCACTCTCCTCCTTACTTGACTGAGCTGCTACAATCTTGCACTCCCTCCCGTTCTCTCAGATCGGCTAACCAGCGGCTTCTGAGGATCCCAAAAACTAAGCTTAAGCTCAGAGGTGACCGTGCTTTTTCAGTGATTGCCCCTAAACTCTGGAATGATCTTCCGAGTGACATAAGACGAGCCTCTTCCATTGCAGTTTTTAAGTCTCTTCTTAAAACTCATCTTTTCTCTTTGGCTTTTGGCACGATCCGAGATGTTTGATTTTGTTTTATTGTGTAAAACTTTTATTATTTTAAATGCTTGTTTCTATACCTGACCTTTCTATTTTTGTATTGTATTTTATGTTTGTGTACAGCACTTTGGTCCTACGGTTGTATAAAGTGCTTTAGAAATAAAGTTGGTATGGTATGGTATGGTATGGTCTTGAATTTCTCTTACAATGTTCAATGCTTTGGGGCCCCTCATAGGGGGCTGGAAGGTGCTATATAAGTACCTGTAAGCTCCATTTACCATTTATCAATGTCAGCTTCTCTTTGTTTGCTGAGTTGACTTGAAATTTGACAAATTAAATTTCAATTTGAGAATTATATTTAAGTGATCCCACTTAACTTTTTAATTTGATAGTGATGAGTCTTTGTTTATATCAGCAATTGTTCTTTTTATGTCCTGACAAAAGTGGTCATGATTAAGGAGATTCAAACTGAATTTCCCAAATCCTTTGGTGCGCCTTTGTAGGCGTTAAAGTGAGTTTATTAATACAGTGATCAGTAAGTGGTGCAGCAGATTTAGTAGAGTTAACTTCTAGGCCATGTGTAATATCTAATTCAAGCCAAAAGTTTAGTCTAGATCAGGGGTCACCAACCTTTTCGAAACTGAGAGCTACTTCGTGGGTATGGAGTCATACAAAGGGCACCAGTTTGATAAACTCTTCGGAAATAACAAAGCGTAAATTGAAAAAGATGTATAATAAACATATTTTTAAGAACATATTTTTAAGATAGACATTTTAAAATATATATAAATACAAAAAAGAATAACAACTGAATAAAATGAAATTTTAAGTGCAGCTTAGTAGTGAGTTGTGCTATTTTTAGAACAGGTCCGGGGGCACCTCAAATTGTCCTTGGGGGCACCCGGGTGCCCGCGGGCACCACGTTGGTGACCCCTGGTCTAGATTTTATTGTTCCATGTGGTTTAAACCAGTTAAAAATTTGTGCCTCTGGATGTAAACTGTGCCGTGTATCATTGAAATAAGAGTTTTTAGTATGTTTTCTGACTATTTTATCAAATTTTAGTGTGTTCATTAAGCTGACCATATAATTAGTGTCAAGCTGACCTTGTAGTGAGAAATGTTGTGTATTCATTCATTCATTCAACCTTTATTTATACAGGCTAGCCTCGTTGAGTCACGGGGACTCATTTACAAGAGGGACCTGTCTCACTCACACCAAACAACCATCCACTCTCACACTCACACCTAGGGTCAATTTAGAGTCACCAATCAGCCTAACAAGCATGTTTTTTGGTCTGTGGGAGGAAACCGGAGTACCCGGAGGAAACCCACGCATGCACGGGGAGAACATGCAAACTCCACCCAGAAAGGCCCCGGACTGGGATTTGAACCGGCAAACTTCTCGCTGAGAGGCAGCAGCTCTACCAGTTGTGCCACCGTGCTGCCCATAATAGTGTAATTTTGCTTTGCAGGCACTGGCTATGTGGGAGAAACAAGGGCCCCGTTTCTTCTCATATATGACCTTGTAGCCCTTCTTGGTAAAAGATGCAACAGGCTAGTCAAATAAGAAATGTTTTCCCTCAACCGTGCAAGGCACAGCCTCGCACTTAAAAAACATGTTTTGCTCAAGATGAGAGTGAAGTCATATAGTACTTGCACAAACACACACACACCACAAGGTATAAAATGAATATTGTTCAGATAAACAGGGTCTACTGTGAGTCCGTTTGATCGAGACGTCCATTTGTATTGATGTAAGCTTCCTCGGGACTGCATGGCTCTCCAGTCTACATGATTCTACAGTCTACATGAGAGCTTCTTTTTATACATCAATACTTGTATGTTTTTGTACATCTGAGGTGATTGTACAATTGTATGTCTGCTTTGCTTTTTTCCTGTATTTTTCCTTTTTTCTGTGACAGACCTTTTAATAAATGACATGTCATTTTAATAGAGAACAGTTTGAGTCTGTGTTTTTTCCTAAACAGCATGCCAATCTTTCATTGAGCCTGCATTTTAGAATATCATAAAACAATAATTCAACTTTAACTCATTACAAAATTCAAACAAAATGGAGTTATAATGATGGTTTTGCATCTTTGATGGACATCTATCAAGCCATTTGTCCATTACCATATAATGGTCTCCTCCAAAAATAATTTCACAGTTTAAATATATTTGAGACAGGTCTTTTAAAGCATTGCTCAATTCTGTAAAGTTTTTTTTATTTATTTTTTATTGGGATCGTTGTGACCATATATATTACTGGATTATAAAACAAACCTCTAAATATGCATCATTCACCACCAAAAGTTTACACTATAATTTGTTATAAATAAGCAAAATCAGTTGTTTTTATTGGTAACAATTACAAGTTGTCAGTTTACTTTCAGACATTGACGAGTACAATTGAGGCAGTTTGTCTCACAATAGCTATGGACGGATACAAATTAAAACTTAGTTCATGTGAACACTACATGCTCTCGTCAATATTTAATTAATTTTTGTGCATTACTGATAAAACAGCTTGACCAATCTCAGGAAAAGTCATGTAATATTGGATAATTTTCCTTGATAAATAAATGACCAAGTATAATATTTTTGTCTCATTTGTTTAACTGGGTTCTCTTTATCTACTTTTAGGACTTATGTGAAAATCTGATGGTGTTTTAGGTCATTTTTATGCAGAAATTTATAAAGTTTTAAGGCTTCACAAACTTTCAAACATCGCTGTATGTGTGAATTTAAAGTTATAATTGTGCCTGATGTTCACGTTTTCTGTGGTCCCTGCAGATGTTCAGCAGATGGTTCTGATTAAAGAAGAAGCTCCTGAAGTACGGATGCTTGGTGTGGATCAACAGGATCCAGAGACCCTCAACATAAAGGAGGAAGAGGAGGAACTGTGGACCAGTCAAGAGGGAGAGCAGTTTTGTGTGAAAACAGAGACTGATGACCCCGGGTTTGCATTCACTGCTGTTCATTTGAAGAGTGAGGAAGATGAAGAGAAACATCTATTTTTACAGCTTCATCAGCACCAAGTAAAAGAGGAAGATCTTCCAACCAGCAGTTCAGCTGACCAGATGAAAGCATCAACTGGTGGAGAGGACTGTGGAGGAGCCGAGACTACCAGGAACCCAGATCTAAATACTTATGGAGATGATTGCAGCTCTTCAGAGACTGAAGTCAGTGAGGATGATGAAGGTGATGAGGTGAAGGACTTATCAGACTCTGGGTCAGAACCTGAAGACGGTGACAAAGACTGGAAGGAGAGCAGAGCTCCTGAGTCAGGCATAAACACTGTCAACAAATCTTGCAGCTTCACTGAGCATGGGAAACAATTTCACAAGACGAGTCAGTCAGTGACGTCTTCAAGTTGTTTGGTTTTTGAGGAACGTTTAAAAGTGAAGAAAACTGGAGGCTCAATCAAGAAAAAACAGTCAAGACAGAACTCATTTAGTTGTGAAGACTGTGGAAAAATATTTAACCACAAGGGTAATCTAAAGACACACATGATAGTTCACACAGGACAGAAAGCATTTGTTTGTGATCTTTGTGGACAAAGGTTTGGGCAGAAGTCATCTTTAAACCAACACATGATAGTTCACACAGGACTGAAATTGTTTAGTTGTAAAGACTGTGGAAAAGGGTTTAACCAAAAGGGTAGTCTAAAGACACACATGATAGTTCACACAGGACAGAAAGCATTTGTTTGTGATCTTTGTGGACAAAGGTTTGGACATAAATCATCTTTAAACCAACACATGATAGTTCACACAGGACATAAATGGTTTAGTTGTAAAGACTGTGGAAAAATATTTAACCAAAAGGGTAATCTAAAGACACACATGATAGTTCACACAGGACAGAAAGCATTTGTTTGTGATCTTTGTGGACAAAGGTTTGGACAGAAGTCAGCTTTAAACACACACATGATAGTTCACACAGGACAGAAAGCATTTGTTTGTGATCTTTGTGGACAAAGGTTTGGACATAAATCAACTTTAAACCGACACATGATAGTTCACACAGGACAGAAAGCATTTGTTTGTAATCTTTGTGGACAAAGGTTTGGACAGAAGTCAACTTTAAACTCACACATGATAGATCACACAGGACATAAATGGTTTAGTTGTGAAGACTGTGGAAAAAGGTTTAACACAAAGTGTAATCTAAAGACACACATGATAGTTCACACAGGACAGAAAGCATTTGTTTGTGATGTTTGTGGAAAAAGGTTTAACACAAAGGGTAGTCTAAAGACACACATGATAGTTCACACAGGACAGAAAGCATTTGTTTGTGATGTTTGTGGAAAAAGGTTTAACTTAAAGGGTAATCTAAAAACACACATGATAGTTCACACAGGACAGAAATCATTTGTTTGTGATGTTTGTGGACAATGGTTTGGATATAAATTATCTTTAAACCGACACATGGGGATCCACATCAGAGAAAATCAGTTTAACTGTGAATAATAACTGAAAGTTATGCACCATAACTCATGTTCCCTGAAGGAAGGGAACAAGGTGCAACACATTAGCTATGGAAATTTCGCCACCGCGCGGTTCACCTGAAGTAATGTAATCACGCCTTTACGGCAGGTGGGCGTCAGCGTCACCACAGAGGCCCCGCCCTCTTGGTATAAAGACGACTGCGCCCATCTATCTTTCTCCAAGTGTACTTCACCGAGCTTGGGCATTGAAAAGGGCAAACTGTGTTGCACCTCGTTCCCTTCCTTCAGGGAACATGAGTTACGGTGCAAAACTTCCAGTTCCCTTATCAGTCAGTCACTTGGTGCAACACATTAGCTATGGGAACGTAATTCATTCGCGCCCTTGAAATGCTCAGGAAAATGCATGCTTGTGAGAACTTCTGCCTTTATACTTTAGGCGTTTTGACTGTTCTCTACTGTGTGTTAGAGAGTACAGCCTGAGTGACGTCACATGCAATGACATCCAAACTGTAATGTTTTGCAAACGTGTTTGTGGAACTCCAGTTTGCAGCCGCACAAATGTCTGCAACTGGCACATCCTTAAAAAGAGACCACGAGGCAGCTAGGCCTCGAGTGGAATGGGCGTGTACCCCAGAGGGCGCCTGTTGACCTTTGCTGCTATATGCCCTTTTTATGGCCTCAGTCACCCAGTGTGAGAGGCGCTGTGTCAAACTTCAGCTTGGCTACTGAAAGGAACAAACTGATGGCCTCAGGTCTCCCCAGCAACGTGGTAGAGAGAAGGGGCAAGAGTGATGTCAACACAGACTCTCTATGCTCGTAAATGGTGTGTTTTTGAAGCTTGGTGCATGGAAAGGAATATTGTTTCTTATTCTTGTGACCTGGTCCAGCTTCTTACCTTTCTACAGGACTTACTAGAGAAAGGTCGCTCCTTTTCCACAATTAAAGTGTTTTTTTCAGCCATCTCAGCATGCCATGAGGGCTGGGAGGGGAAGACGCCCGGTGCACACCCTCTCATGATAAGGTTCATGAACGACGTACTGAGGAAGAGACCTCCCAGCAGGACCTTAACCCCTGATTGGGATCTCCAATTGGTCCTGAGTGCTCTATATGAGCCCCCATTCGAACCATTAAGCAACATTAAGATAGATCTACTATCTTATAAGACCGCTTTGCTCCTGGCTCTTTGCTCGGCGAAATGTGTGGGCGACCTCCATGCTTTGTCTGTGCACCAGGTTTTCCCCTGACGGGTCAAAGGTCACCCTAAGGCCTAATCCTGCATATGTCCCAAAGGTTCTAATGTTGAATCCCAGAAGTCTGGACTTTCTTCGTTTCCTCCTGCTCCTGTCCTCACTGAGGAACAGAGGAGACTGGGAGCAATTTGCTCCGTTAGGGCTTTAAGTGCTTACATTGAAAAAACAGTTGATTGGAGGAAAACAAACCAACTGTTTGTGTGTTTTGCCGTCCCGGCTACTGGCAGGGCCCTGTCAAAGCAACGCCTCTCACACTGGGTGACTGAGGCCATTAAGAGGGCGTACAGTAGCAAAGGTAAACAGGTGCCCTCTGGGGTACGTGCCCACTCTACTCGGGGCTTGGCCACCTCGTGGGCACTGTTCACAAGGGCATGCCAGTTGCAGACATCTGTGCGGCTGCGAACTGGAGCTCAACGAACACTTTTGCAAAACATTACAGTTTGGACGTCACTGCGTGTAACGTCACTCAGACTGTCCTCTCTAACACACAGTAGAGAGCGACCTAAAGATGCCTAATGTCTAAAGGCGGAAACTCTCACAAGCATGCATTTTACTGAGCATTTCAAGGGCGTGAATGAATTATGTTCCCATAGCAATAGTGTTGCACCGAGAGACCTGACTGATAAGGGAACTGAAAGTTATGCACCATAACTCATGTTCCCTGAAGGAAGGGAACGAGGTGCAACACAGTTGGCCCTTTTCAATGCTGAAGCTCGGTGAAGTGCACTTGGAGAAAGTAGGATGGGCGTCCGCGCCTTAAGTACCCAGAGGGCAGGTTCTCTGGGGAGACGCTGACGACCCCTGCCGTAAAGGCGTGAATGTATTCCTTCAGGTTATCGCGCGGGGCGCAATTTCCCATAGCAATAGTGTTGCATCTCGTTCCCTTCCTTCAGGGAACATGAGTTATGGTGCATAACTTTCAGTTTTCAGTTTGGTCTGGGGAACAATCAGCAGGTCTCGATCACAGGACCTCAAAGCCCTGATCGGGGTGCAGAGATGTAAAAGTTCAGAGATGCATATTGATGTCCATGCAGAGCTCGCCAAGTCAAAACCAGAATCTTGAAATCCACTCGATAATGAACCAATGGAGTTGCTTTCGAAGTGGAGTATATGACAAAACTTTGAAGATCCAGTCAGGAGTCTAGCAGCAGCATTCTGCACAGACTGCGACCGGGTTTTGGTTAAACAAGTGTACAGTGCATTACAAAAATCCAGGCGAGACGAAATAAAAACAGTGAATTAATATTTCCAATTCTGGATGAGAAACAGTACAGCTAAGCTTGGCAATATTTTGCAGATGGTAGAAACGGGAACAAACCAGAGACTTTACATGAGTTTCGAGAAAACCTGAGTCAAAGGTTAT
>JBBPBX010073260.1:0-17874 GCA_038048925.1 Garcialebias charrua | reverse complement strand
GTACAATTCTGTATTTTACCAAGCACTTAGCCTATCCTAACACAGTACCCTACATAATTTTCAATAAACATACATTTGGAGCCATAATGAAGGGAAAAAAATAGTTAATAACCTACTGGGAGCTGGTGAAGATTTCCTCTGCCTGTTAGCATGTTAGCTCGGTGTTCCTCCAACATCTGAGGCTGCCTGTAGTTCGTGCGGTCCAGACTGTTTACAGTAAGGCCTGTTAGTATGTTAGCTCCATACATTTGATGCCATAATGAGGGCAAAAAAGAGTTAATAACCTACTGGGAGCTGGTGAAGCCTTCCTCTGCCTGTTAGCATGTTAGCTTGTTGTTCCTCCAAGCTCGGCAGCTGCCTGTAGTTTTCCATTGCTTTGCGCGGTCCACAGCTTTACAGTAAGGTCTGTTAGCATGTTAGCTTGTTGTTCCTCCAAGCTCTGCAGCTGCTTGTACTTTTTTATTGCTTCGCGCCATCCACAGCTTTACAGTAAGGTCGGTTAGCATGTTAGCTCGTTGTTCCTCCAAGCTCTGCAGCTGCCTGTAGTTTTCCTTTGCTTCGCGCGGTCCACAGCTTTACAGTAAGGTCTATTAGCATGTTAGCTCGTCCCTCCTCGTCGGTCTGCCAGTCCAAGGTCTGCTGGTCCGGCCCTCTGCCGTCAAGCTACTGCTGTCAAAACCGGAAGGAACTCGGAACTCGGCTTTCAAAATAAAAAAAATTAAATTCCTTTTTAAATTTTTTTTTAAATGGGAGATGCGTGCCGTAACCGCAAAACGTTGTAAGTCGAGGCCATCGTAACCCGAGGACTACCTGTATGTACATCTTATTTTACATAATCAAACATATATTTTATTATGAAATTTACATGTTTAAAAAGAGTGTATAATAAACTGTAAAAAAAAAAACCACACAACAACTATCAACCCCAGGCTGCTGACTGTTGTTCACGATACATGGCTTAACATCGCAAATGTCAAAGAAAAGCTAATGTGATTAGCATTATGTTCATAAGTGAAAAAAATTTCACACAATCAAATATTTATGTTGGTTCTACAGTCAGATGTAGAAACAAACAAGCAACAAAAAAAATCTTCATGGGTGCTTCCACTTCACTTCAAACTCTACCGGAGGCCTGGCAGCTTGTAGTGCATTATAATATTACTGTTGTGTTGATTTATCTTTGCATTTTGCATTTATTATTACTTTATGGTCAAAGTGGCTGTTTGTCTTTTTAATATATTTTACTGTTTTATTTTCTATGTGTTTTTCTGCGTTGTGGCTGAACTCTATTTTTTCTTCTTTCTGCAAACAGAATATACTCCACACTGAAAAAGAAGTTGATGGCTAGTTGTGCATGGCAAATCAAATATTCAATATAAAAACAAAACAAACACTAAAGCCATTGATTAAAAGAAAAAAATAACATAGAGGGATACAATTTGTTACTTCTGGTAATTGCTTTTGGTTGCTGTTAATAGTAATAATCTAGCATATGGACATTTTGACCCTTTCTTTACATTATTTCATATTTTGTTTAAATTACAACCCCTGTGTTGTTGCTATGATGACTGAAAGGCTTACCCCCATGTTTGTAGTGGGAGCAGCTCCTCCCTTCAGCGCCGACGTGCACAACAAGCTCTCATCAGCCTTTGAAATAGCATTCACTCCTGAAACAGACCGACTTTCAGGAGTAACTTTAAGACTTTATGCCTTGCTGAGCTCCTACGAGGCATTCTGGATGGATGCCATGATTTCTGCATGGGTGGGTTGAGAGCAGTGGCGGCTGGTGATTTTTTTTATGGGGGGGGGCGCCATAATTTTTTTTAAAGCATGTGTAGAGTATGCATAATTATGTTTGTATACTGTAAAGTAAGTTTGTTCATGTTTTTATTTGTATATATCAGGTGTATCCATTTGTATAACACTATTATTAATAAAACATGGTTCATCTTCACCTTGTTTGAGGCATCAGTGTGAAAAGAGAATGGGAGTGTTCTGCTTCCACTTTTCAATTTTTGGACAACTTCTATCATATTCTGTTATAATTATTTTAGTAATACAAGTTCATAATGTAAATAGAATTGTGAGGGTCCAGACTTAAATAAGGACAAAGGTGTTCAAAAATCCACCAAATAATTCAATTTAATAGTTCCAAAAATAAACTAACAAATAATTAAATTTCAATGAAAAATAAATCAAAAGATAATAACAAATTTGGGCCCAACTTAAACAGGTCAACTGAAGTCTAACAAGGAGGAATTATTCCAGATTAGATTTTAAATAACTGATTTATGGGGAAGAAAAATGATCTATTTTACTGTGATCCACCTGATGAGCTCCACCTATACTTAAGGCTGCAGTCAAGTACTCTTCGCTGGAGCATTGATGCCTACTCATGGTATTTATGCTTCTAGCCAGTTTGTGAGTACAGTACTTTGAGAGACACTTACCTTGTTTTTTGTTGTGTTTCCAGTCCTCGTTTCCATCTTGGTCCTGGGACCAGTTCTCACCCACAATGGATTCCACCGTGGAGAATCAGCCAGAAGATATGCACCACCCATGGCCTTATTAAAAAAATATTGAAAGATTATTGAAAGACTATTCAGTACAGCAGGACAGATTCTCTCTCCCAAAAGAGACAGACTGGACAAAAAAAATTCTTCTGAACTTGAACAATAAATTCTTGCTGCAATATTAAAATGTGTCAGTTCATGGGACGTTAGGAGACAAGAGATGTTTCCAAATGACTCAACACTTGGGTCCAAGTTTTGCAAATGGTGTCAGGAAGTTAAAATATTGTTCACTATTGACCCATTACAAGGTTGACTAGACAGTATTTTAATCAGAGTTGATGACAAACTGGAGTTGAAGTGATCAATGTCTATTCCTTTGTTAGGTCTAATGCTCCTTTTTTCATCAGACAACTTTTACTTCAATGTTTTTACTGGTTTTATTTTGTGTTAAATAAAAAAATTCAGAGGTATAATCATTCCTCTTTCTTATTTTATTTAATGACATTTAACCTGCAGGTCATCCCTGAAATTCTGACGCACACAGAATCACAAGCCCAAGTGTGAACGGTGTCACACAATAAAAACATGCACTATCTGCAGCATTGTTCTTTAAACTGGAACAACACTTTTAAAGTATTACAGAAAATATACATACAGTACGCACACTTAATGATACTGTAGGCCATTGCGTTAGGTAATACATTCAGCAAGTACTTTTACTTTAATACTTTAAGTATTTTTAAAAGCAAATACTTATTTACTTTTACTTAAGTAAAAACATTAATGTGGTACTTCTACTTACACTAGAGTACATTTTTGTCTGTTTATTTGTACTTTTACTTAAGTACAGTGTTTGAGTACTTTCTCCTCCACCACTGCTTTTAACTAGCATTTTGATACTTTCAGCAAAAAAATTGCTACTTTTAGTGTTTTGCTACTCATCAATATTTTCCTCTTTTTGCTGAAGCTTAGCAGTTTAAGCATCTGTCTTGTAGCTACTGTCAGGAGATGTGGCAGAGTGAAGAAATATGTTTATAAAAAATGTTACATACTGAACCTTTAACACAGACACTGAGGAGTAAAACAGTTCATGACATGAGCTGAAGATGGACAGACAGGAGTCGTCTTCAGACATTCGGGTTTATAATAACTAGCAACTTTTATAATGTTGTACAATACACCACAGATAAGCACAGCTAGTAGCTAGCTACTGTTGACTGACCGCAACACACACCACGTCACGCACACAGAGAGATCAGCTCAAACTTTGCTCATGTAGCGATTCATTAAACTCACTTAATATTACTTGCTTACCTGTGTAGAAAGGCACCATTAATAATTACTGCTGTTCAACGTCGCTAGTTGCGTGTGTCAGCTCTGACTGTGTACAGAGATGGTCCCCCGCTCCCCCCTCCTCCTCGGCTAACCGGAAACACACGAACCGCAGCGATCACGAGACGAGTCCAAGCCTCCGGGCGACGGAAAATGCGACCTGTACAGTCCAATAGTTTTGGACAGATGGGACATAAACTGCGCATGCGCTTAGCACTAGTTTATAATTAGATTCAATAGCGTGTGGTTAGCGGCGCCCAGTGTGGGAACCGGAAGTACGTCACAATCAGAAAACGTTTTTTGAAACAAACATCATTACTCATAAATTATTCATCCTACACAACTAAAAACATATATGCATACATTTCGAAATATTTTTATTTTATTATTTCATTTTTATAAAAAAATAAAAAAAAAATCTTCAAATGGTGAAGAGTTGCAGGTTCCAGAGGGGCGGCGCCCCTAGCGCCCTCTAGTGGCGGCCGCCGCTGGTTGAGAGATAGATGGGTAGCTAACAACACTTAAGATTCAACAGCATACAGCAAGGACCCAAGTGATAATGCACCACACCGACAAAGACACACACATGCACGCTTTATATCTCAAAGGGGACCACACATGCAAAATTCACTTTTTAAGGTTTTTTTTACTCAACTTAAGTTTAAGTTTAAGTTTAAGTTTAAGTTTATTTCATTTTACAAAAATGTGATACAACAAATGACAGCAAATGAAAAGAATAAAAAAATATATAAGGTGTAAAATGAAAAGGTAGCAGATGAAGAAAATATCTTATTAAATCTGCTCCTATCTATCTAATACAAACTAATTGCTCTCTAATAACAAAATAAGTAAATAACTCGTTTAACTAACAATATATGGATTACTCAGTTACATTCAATCATATTTGTTTAACAATTCAATTTTGACAATTTTCTTAAATACAGAAATTGATTTAGCTTCTTTAAATACTGGCATTAAGTTATTCCACAATGTTACGCCTTGTATTACTGTAGTTCTTCCCTTCAAACTTGTTCTGAACTGTGGTTTAACAAACACATCTTTACCCTTAAGATTATAACAGCTTGTTCTTTTCACAAAAAACCTTTGAATATTTGATGGTAGTATATTATTATGAGCTCTATACATAAGTAACAAAATGTTGTAATCAACCAAATCATAGAATTTCAGTAGCTTCATTTGAGAAAATAATACACCAGAAGGGTGACAATAATGATTTCTGGTTATAATTCTCACAATCTTTTTTTGCATAATAAAAATAGACATTGTATTGCTTTTGCATGCTTTTCCCCATACACTTACACAGTAAATCAATTGTGGCACAATCAATGAATTGTATAACAGATATAAAGATTTATCATTTAGTAGATATCGAACCCTATAAAAAACTGCAATTGATTTAGATATTTTTGTTTTAACTAAATTTATATGTTGTTTCCAAGATAAATTATCATCAATAATAACACCCAAGAATTTTACCTCATTGACTCTGCGTATTTCTGAATCATCGATAAAAAATGGAATGTCAATTGACTTATTTTTATTGCTAAATATCATGTAGTATGTTTTATCCAAATTTAATGATAATTTGTTGAGTCTAAACCAGTTTTGAATCTTTACAAACTCCTTCATTAATAAATCCATTAATTGTTCAATAGTGTCTCCAGAACAAAAAAAAGTTGTGTCGTCTGCGAACAAAACACATTTGATGACCCCAGACACTTTAACCAGATCGTTAATATATAAAAGGAAAAGTTTCGGACCGAGTATTGATCCCTGTGGAACACCACATGTAACAGTACAGTGATTTGATTTTACGTCATCCAACTGGACATATTGTTTCCTATTTTTTAAGTAACTGCATAGCCATTGTAAGGCTAATCCTCTTATTCCATATTTTTGTAATTTATTAAGGAGAATACTATGATTAACGGTGTCAAAGGCTTTTTTTAAATCAACAAAAACACTTACACAATATTTTTTTTGGTCAACAGCAGTAATTACTTGTTCAACAAAATCCATAAGTGCCATTGATGTTGAATGACCAGATCTAAAACCATACTGAGTATCTGTTAGAATGTTGTGTTTTTCAATGAATTTTTCTAATCGAATGTTGAATAGTTTCTCCAAGATTTTTGAGAACTGTGGTAGTAGGGATATCGGTCTATAATTATTAAACACACCTTTGTCACCGGTTTTGAAAATTGGAACCACTTTAGCCACCTTCATTCTATCAGGAAATACACCAGTTGTAAATGATAAATTACAAATGTAAGTGAACGGCTCAATCACATGAGACATTATACTCTTCACAAACGACATATCCATATCTATACAATCTTTCGATTTTTTTTCTGTAAAGTTACTAACTACTTTCAGTATTTCGTCTTTATCAGTTCCATTCAAAAACATACTGTCTAAACAGCCATCGATTAAATAGTTTACATTGTTATTCACCATTGGAATTGTGGCTGCAAGGTTAGTTCCGACGTTCACAAAATACTGATTAAAGCCGTTAACAATTTCTTTTTTATCATTTGTTTCCATGTTATTTATTGTAAAGTTATGAGAAATACCCGAGTTTACTTTGTGTTTATTTAACACTCCATTCACAACTTTCCACGTCTCCCTCATATCCCCATTACATTTATTCAACAGATCATTGTAATATTCTTTCTTGTGTTTTCTTATAATGCCAACCAATTTATTTTTGTATTTTTTGTACTTTTCTTCAGCTTCCTTTGTTCTACATTTTAAGAAGCATGAGTACAAATAATTTTTTTTTACACGCGTTTCTCAATCCTCTTGTCATCCAGTGTTGCTCTAGATGATTCTTTTTTGTGTAAGTTTTTACTACACAGTTTTTTTATATAATGTGTCCAGAATATTCATAAACACGTCATATGCTTTGTTTACATCTTCAACATATACACTTTCCCAGCTTTGATTTGCTAGATCATCCTTTAATTTATCTAATGCTTTCTTTGACGTATTTATTTTTGTAGTTATCTCATTTGCAAATGTTTCTGTAACAGTTTGATACTTCTCATAAAATGTAAAGATTGGTAGATGATCACTAAGATCACTCGTTAGAATTCCACCAAACACATCCCCATTTGTCGTATTTGTAAAAATATTATCTATTATTGTTGCGCTATGGGTTGTGATTCTAGTAGGCTTCGTTATCAATGGATAAAGATTAAGGGATTGCATTGATTCAATAAATGAACTAATACTGATGGAGTCTGTTTTTTTTTCTCTAAATCTATATTAAAGTCACCACATAAAAAAACTGTTTTATTACAATTCTTATTTAATAGTTCTACTATCTTATCTGAAAATAAATCAATGTATAAACCAGGTGGTCGGTACACACAACTTACTACAATATTTCTTTCATTATTATTTAATACTTCAATAGTTATCATCTCAATTATATTTTCCTCAATTATTGACATTTCCTTGCTTAGTTTACAGTTTATTGTTTTGTGTACAAATAGCGCTACACCACCTCCTCTTTTGTTCATTCTGTTCATCGTGTAAAATTCATATCCATTGATGTGGATATTATCTATCTTATCATTGTTTAACCATGTTTCTGTCAAAGCTATTATTGAGAATGTTCTGTTCAATTGCAATAAATAAGTTATTTTTGAAAAATTAGCATTAATGCTCCTAATATTGAAATGAATTAATGATAAACCAGTTTTTGTTTGAGTGATGTCGTTAAATTGTAGTTCATTGTAGTAGTCACACTCTTCGATAACCGGAAAGAATCCTGGATCAATTAAATCATCAAAGTTATATATTTTTGGGTCTAACTCAGTAGTATCAGTCATAGTCGTAAACTTTCGTCTAATTGACTATTGAATACTACTAAATATAACCTGATGACTAGGTTTTACAGTCATCTAAATTTGTTTTAGTCTTTCTAAGTCCTTCATGTCTAGTACTTTTGTCGGTTGTGAATTTTCTTGAATTTTTATCCATACAAATCCATTTCTTGTCCATGTTGATGTAATTTTTTTCTGTTGTCTCAGTAACCTTGCTTCCTTTGCAATTGTGGCATTCTTTTTCGTCAGATGTTCATTAATATATACCTTTGTACCAGTAAGTTTTTTTGCTTGAAATAACACTTTATTCCTCAATTTCCTACTAATAAACCTGACCACTACGTTTGGTTTATTTTTGTCCAATCCAGGAAGGGTGTAACAAGTTGACAGATCCTCTTGTTCGATGTTGAAGTCTTTTTCTTGGAGATAGAATACAACCTGTTCCAAGCTTTGCAAATCTTGCTGAGAAGCATCTTCAGGTGTGTTAGGACCCTTTAGAGCTTTAGAATAGAATTTAGGTTTTATTTTCAAACCAGATATAAGCTTCTTCTTGATGAGTTAATGGGGGTTTGGCAATGGCAAAAATCTATAGGTGTGCATTACCGCCGCCAACTGGTAAGGAGTGTAAACCACATCACTACCGGTACATTGTGCTGCATTCAAGTTGTGCTGCATTCAAGTTGTCAGGAAAAAAAAGAGTTTCACGTTCGTAATGTCCAGCTGGGGTGGCAAACAGGGTGGCAAGGCTCTCTGTTGGGGTGGCAACTGCCACCCCAATGCCACCCCAGTAGATCCGCCCCTGGCTTTGGAAAACCTGTGACCAGAAGGTGGAGCTCTTGCTCCTTTAAATTATACACCAGAACACAGACTAAGTAAATTTACAATATTTATTTATACAAATTCATAAAAAAACAGTTCTCATAAAAACAATTCTTTAAAACTGAGGTTTCATGTCCACCACTCCGTTCCTTTAAAAGAGTTCTTAAGTCCACCACTCGGTCCTTGTAAAAGCAGGAAGACTCAGGAATAATGGCAGACACTTTAAACCATCCTCAGTCGTCGTCCAGATGCTCTGTTCAACGGAGCCAGAGAAGCAATGCTCCGCCCACACAACCTGCCCTTCAGTACAGGTCTTGTTGAAAGCGTCCAAACACTAGAATTACAGGACAAGACAAGAGAAGACAAAACAGCAGAGCGTCCACTGCACCGCAGCTCCAAGCAGCAAAATCAGGTGCCCGAAACAGAGAACCCATCATTGTGGATTCATGAAAACAATCAAAACACAAATTGCAGGCACTTACCCAGAGGCGCAAACACAGCCAAACCAGGGAGGAAGCAGGTCAGCAGCGAGGGCCCAACCGCACGCCACAACAATCCCCACCCAGCCGGCAATGCCAGCAGAACACTGCAGAAATGGACAGGTGTCACACCCACAAACCCAACCATGATCCCAGTCATTAATTCAAGAAGCTGGCACTTACGATCTCAGACGAGCAGACCAAGAGCACCAGCAGAATGAAGCAGCCACTGGAGCAGCAGGGAGGGAAACAAAGACACACACACCCCATAGCAGCCTGCCCAGGAGTCTGCCCCGCCCACTAATCAATGTTGCTCATCTAGTTACACCTGATGCTCATCTAGCTACATCAGGTGCACAGAGTAGAAGGGAGGGGGAAGTGGAACACCATCTCACCACACTTCAAAATGAAAACGGGAATTTGGGAGTGTACAAAAAAACATTGTACAAAGGTGGTCAATCTTATTTTCTTCCTATATTTTCCCTATTTTTTTTTTCTTTTTTTTTTTCTTAGAACTTAAACAAAACCTCATTTTTGGTGCATATCTGTTGATCATGATAATGAACCAAAGCTACTGAAATTGTCAGTATGCTTGTTTGAAAAATATTCCTGTCATATCTCAGTGAGCATCGTTGCTGCTGAATCGTTGAATTGTTACACTGAACAGAACGTCAGCTGCTGGACATAAATACACTACAGTAACATTTTATTCACAAAATACAAACTATAATATGTTCATCTTACTTGTGAAAAGTTATCCCCCGAGACCTGACGTCAACAGTCCGTCGATTTGAACAGAAATAAGCTGTACAGTGCTGATATATCTTCTGCTTGAACCAAATAAAAAGGACGACCTCTCCAAGATGGCGGCCGCTGGACATAAATACACTACAGTAATATTTATTCACACTACTATTTACACTACAGTAATATTTATTCACAAAATACAAACCATAATATGTTCACCGCGTCCCTCGGGGGGTTCTGTGGCGGGTACTCCGGGAATATGGGGTACCAGGCCCATTGATATGGGCTGTTAGGTCCCTGTACGACCGGTGTCAGAGCTTGGTCCGCATTGCCGGCAGTAAGTCAGGCTCGTTTCCGGTGAGAGTTGGACTCCGCCAAGGTTGCCCTTTGTCACCGATTCTGTTTATAACTTTTATGGACAGAATTTCTAGGCGCAGCCAAGGTGTTGAGAGGATCCGTTTTGGTGGCCTTAGAATCGCTTCTCTGTTTTTTGCAGATGATGTGGTCCTATTGGCTTCATCAGCTCGTGATCTACAGCTTTCACTGGAGCGGTTTGCAGCTGAATGCGATGCGGCCGGGATGAGGATCAGTTCCTCCAAATCCGAGGCCATGGTCTTGAGCCGGAAAAGGGTAGCGTGCCCTCTCCGGGTCGGGGAGGAGGTCCTGCCCCAAGTGGAGGAGTTTAAGTATCTCGGGATCTTGTTCACGAATGAGGGAAAACTGGAGCGTGAGATCGATAGGCGGATAGGTGCAGCGTCCGCAGTGAAGCGGGCGCTGTACCGGTCTGTCGTGGTGAAGAGAGAGCTGAGTCAAAAGGCAAAGCTCTCAATTTACCGATCGATCTACGTTCCCACCCTCATCTATGGTCATGAGCTTTGGGTTATGACCGAAAGAACAAGATCTCGGATACAAGCGGCTGAAATGAGTTTTCTCCGCAGGGTGGCTGGACTCTCCCTTAGAGATAGGGTGAGAAGCTCAGTCATCCGGGAGGGACTCGGAGTAGAGCCGCTGCTTCTCCACATCGAGAGGAGCCAGTTGAGGTGGCTCGGGCATCTGGTTAGGATGCCTCCTGGACGCCTCCCTGGTGAGGTGTTCCGGGCATGTCCCACCGGGAGGAGACCCAGAGGAAGACCCAGGATACGCTGGAGGGACTATGTTTCTCGGCTGGCCTGGGAACGCCTTGGGATTCCCCCAGAGGAGCTGCTCCAAGTGGCTGGGGAGAGGGAAGTCTGGGCCTCCCTACTTAGGCTGCTACCCCCGCGACCCGACCCCGGATAAGCGGAAGAAAATGGATGGATGGATGGAATATGTTCATCTTACTTGTGAAAAGTTATCCCCCGAGACCTGACGTCAACAGTCCGTCGAGTTGAACAGAGAGCTGCACAATAACACGGCCGACCTCTCCAAGATGGCGACCGTAATTCCTGCACCGCAGCTCTCAATGCGGTATCTAGCGTCTAGCACAAATGATTATTTTCTGTGGTGCACAATGAGTTAAATGTCCACACTGGAGGTAAAACACTCACTGACTTTATGCTCACGCTCCACGCACTGCCTCTCTCCTGACGTGGAATCTAAAATCTGAAAGCAGAAACGCGGAAGATGACGTCATGCAGCCGTTTGATTACCCATCATGCATCATGTCCTTCAACAGCTCAAAACTACGGTAACAGATGAAAAATCAACAAAAATAAGAAAGGAATATGTGCAAAACGATTCAGGCTTTCTATTTGTTTATTTTTCAGCCATTTCATTTGAAGCCAGAAATTTACTTGGAACCGTGAGTCTAAATCGCAGTCGTTCTGGACCCCATAAATACCGCTCAAATTTCTAAACATTCTGGTTCAGAATTGGCTTCCGTGGAGGACACACTGCATACGCTGTGGTGCAGTCGGTGCGCCTTCTCCCTCACTTGCGTGTGCCGGTCATGCAAGGAGATGAGTCTGGTCTACGGTGTACCATCACGGTTTAGGGAGTACGGTCTGTGCACACACAGCACGAATGACAGGGATCGACGAAATGGAGGGCTGTGCACAGTCACGTCTAGTATTAAACGTGGACACTCGTGGATACCTAGAAACAGGTCATCATGAAGGAGGGACCTTCAAGTCCTAGTTGGGACGCGCTCTGAACCTTGTTTTTTGCTCAAAACTATTGTCAACTAGTCTGCTGTTGCTGTTTTTCTTTGATATTTTTTATACACAATATACTTTTTTATAACCATAAAATGCACAATTATAATTTACAATCACATAAACCCTGCGGTTAGGATGATAAATTTGCACAGCTTCGTTCATAAATCTGACTTGTTGACTGTTATTGTACACTCTGTGCTGTTAGCCCATATTACCGGTAACCCAAATTTTCATGTTCAGACATGCTCCGCCAGGATGGAGTAGCAGCAGGGGGAAGAAGAGGGGGAAGAAAAAGGGGAAGAAAGAGGGGGGGGAAAGCAGCTGATCCCAGAGTCGCGGGTTCGATCCCACCAGTCGCCATGTCATGTTTCATTGGAAAAAATTTCCCACAATTAATGTTTAAGTGTTATGAAGTAACGTTTATTTTTTTGCATTTTGAAAACATTTTAAATGCGTTTTTGTACAAATAGTGTAGTACTGTAATTTAAAACACAACACTCTTTATTTGTCATAAATTCATGTCATTTTTAAAACTTTATTGATGAATTGCTTAATTAATTTAGCTTTTTCATTCTACTAATATATTTAAATTAATGTGTTAAATTATACTGTATACTATATACTTGATACAGTATATTTTAATATCTTAATCATATGCTTATTGTCATTTTTCACTGCAAAACAACGACTGAAACTAAAATATTCTTGCAAGTGTCTTTCCTAAAGTACTTTTTGAGTGAAGTGAATGATGTGTTGTTTCTAGTGTATGCTTAAAATTATTACTAATAATTCAGAATTTGCAGCAGTTAATACATGTATTTACTCACAGTAAAAGACCGTAGACCTTATTGGTTTCAAAGAACCAAATATTTATTCATCAACAATTAAGACAGTGAATTAAACATTTTTAGTTAGTCCAAAAACATTGTAGCATTTAGTTGCAACACATTTCCACTGAAGTCTCCCATTTCTTTTTCTTAAACCAAGAAATTTGTGGTTTGCTGAAGGAATTAAATCCTTTTATTTTATGGTTTGTAGAATTACTTGGTGTACATAATGACAATAATAATAAATATCTGTATTATCAACCCCAAAACAAAATAAATAACACTCTGTGAACTAAATAAAAACTATATACAATGAAACAGTTTGTGAAGTTATTTAAAATAAAGAAAATGTTTATTTTTTCTGTTTAATTTGTTCCAGCTCTTTAGTGAGACTTTCATTAGAGGGATAGTAAATTTGCCCTCTATATTGGCTGTGTTGAGAATTTCTTTGGGATTTGTTATTTAGGATATTATAATTTAATATCAGTAACTATATATTTTTGTTGCTGTTCACCAGATGTTGAGAATTTGTTTTGGACTTGTTATTTAGGATATTATAATTTAATATCAGTAACTATATATTTTTGTTGCTGTTCACCAGATGTTGAGAATTTGTTTTGGACTTGTTATTTAGGATATTATAATTTAATATCAGTAACTATATATTTTGTTGCTGTTTGCTACATTGATTTGGTTGACGTTTGTAGTTGGTATCAGGCTGAAAGCGGACTACGTATCCCATGATGCTTTGTAACGGTTGAGCGGTAGCTAACGGCTAAGTCCGCCTCCTCTGCTTTCTGCTTGGTTTGGTGTTGTTGCCATAGCAACAACGTTTTCAGTTTTTCTGAGGATTTTGTTCGACCCTCAGTTATGTATCTGTACGTATGATTCGTTCATCACCTTTATTTCACTAAAGTTCATCTGAATATTCCGCCCGACTCTTTTTTTTTTCGTCATTCAAAGTCAGTCAAAGAAAATATTCAACATTTTCTGGTGCCGAAACTCGGGAGCAGGTGACATGGCTGATGAAAATAGAAGCGGCACGGAGCGACAGGACAGTGGAGAACAGCGTATTGAAAGAACAAGGATGAAGCGCCGGACAATACGAAGTTCTACTACGCGACTACTGAATCAGATTGATAGTGAATTATTAAAGGACGACCCGGACATTGGACGTTTGGGGGAAATGCTGGCTGTGTTAATGGCAAAAGGGGACAGTTTGAATGAGCTGAACCACGCTATTGAGGAGCACACTCAGCTGGATGAAATGGAAGCGGAAACCAAACTCGCAGAGACGACCGCATCATCTGTATGAACGAACGCGCTAAACAAATGGACGTCAGAAACTGTGAGTACAGAACCCCGACGGGCACAAGTGAGTGGGAACAACGTAAACTCCACACATCACAGTAATGCTACAGTAAGGCTGCCTAAGGTAATAATTGACAAATTCAACGGAGATGTTAGTTTATGGCAAGAATTTTGGAGCCAATATGAGACGGCGATTCACTGTAACGAAGCTCTTTGTAAACGAGAGAAGTTTACATACATGAAGACTTACCAGGAACAGCTGCAAAGGCTGTAGCAGGTCTCACTCTGACAGATAGTAACTATGATGCTGCAGTTCAAATACTAAAAAGCAGATTTGGAAGGAAGGACTTAATAATAAACGCTCATATGTCAAAGCTCCTGAATTTGACTCCTGTAAAGAAATCCTCTGATGTGAGTGCTATGAGACAGTTGTATGATGAATGTGAAGTTCAAATTAGAAGCTTAGAATCACTAGGAGTAGTGTCAGACACATATGGAGGCATGTTATGCCCAATACTGCTCCAGATGATACCAGAAGAACTGTCTCTTGAGTACAGTCATCAGAGGTGAGATCAGGATGAATGGAAGGTGCATCAGGTGCTGGAGTTTTTACAGAAAGAAGTTCAGAGTAGAGAGAGAGCCTTGCAAATAATGAGATCATATAATCAAAAGGAAACCCTGCCTGGGCCCAGATTAGGTAGTAAATCATATGGATCCACTGACATAAAGCAAAGGAAACCAAGTATGACATGAGCAGCTGCACTCCACACTGCTAATCAAAATGCTCAAACCTACCTCTTCTGTGATAGTGTTGAACATAAGGCTGAAAACTGTCCAGAACATGGGGTGTCAGCACGTAAAGAAAAACTGAAGAGACTTGGTCGGTGCTTTGTTTGTTTAGGACAGAAACACATCGCAAGGTTTTGTAGATTTAAGGGTGGGTCATGCGCCACATGTGGCGGCAGGCATCACATAGCTCTTTGTGACAAAAACGAGACCCCACCCCCTTCAGTCTCTACCAATATGGAAACTGTTATTTCCTCTGTGATTCCCCAAGCTGAGGAAACCAAGTCTGATAATGAAAACACTGTGCTACTACAGACAGCCAAGGCATGGGCGGTTGGACCTACCAGCAGGAAGATGGTCCGTTGCCTATTAGATGGAGGGAGTCAAGG
Source organism: Garcialebias charrua (assembly GCA_038048925.1). Taxonomy (NCBI): domain Eukaryota; kingdom Metazoa; phylum Chordata; class Actinopteri; order Cyprinodontiformes; family Rivulidae; genus Garcialebias; species Garcialebias charrua. Next base: position 2,685 of record JBBPBX010073260.1, on the reverse strand, counting down.
TAGTTTTGTGCATGAGAATGTTGTAAGAGCACTGCAACTACCTGTCACAAAGCAAGGGACACTTATGCTCCATACATTTGGCTCTTCAGCTCCCACCCCAGTTGAACGTAACACAGTGAAACTATGTTTAAAAAATGTGTGGGGTACAGGACAGATCATTGAGATAGAAGCAGTAGTGACACAGAAGGTCTGTGCAGCAATGATGAAAGTTCCAGGCGAACATGTACGCAATGAAATGGAAAGGCGAGGTCTCCAAATCGCAGATTTCCCTGGAGAAGATAAACCTGAACTTTCTGTGCTAATCGGCTCTGATTATTACTGGCAAGTAGTAACAGGCCGTATAGAAAGATTAACTGAGAGTTTGGTGGCTCTTGAAAGTGCCTTTGGCTGGGCGGTCCAAGGCCCAGTTATAATGTCCAGTTTGTCAGAAACAACATGCATGCACATTCAGCTTAAGGAAGACTTCCAGATGGACAAACAGCTCCATGCATTCTGGGAGATTGAGTCCCTAGGAATCACAAGTGAGAAGCAAGAGAGCCCAGAAGATCTGGAAGTGTTGCAACGGTTTGAAGAAACTTCCACCTTTAAAGATGGACGTTACCAAGTGCAGTTACCATGGCAACAAGCACACCCACCCCTCCAAGACAATTACCGCATTGCAAAACAAAGACTGATGAGTTTGAAAAGAAAACTAAAGAAAGATGTTGTGCTATACAGCAGGTATCAAGAAGTAGTGGAAACCTACTTAAATGAAGGAATGGCTGAGGAGGTGCCAAGAGAGGAAATGGCTGAAAGCAAGGTGACATACTATCTACCTCATCATGCAGTGATAAGGGAAGATAAGGCATCAACGAAGCTAAGAGTTGTGTTTGATGCCTCTTCTCACGAAGAAGGAAGCCCATCCCTGAATGATTGCCTCATAACAGGTCCTAATTTAAACCCGGACCTGATGAATGTTCTGCTCAAGTTCAGGCTGCATCATATTGCCTACATGGCGGACATTAAAAAGGCATTTCTGCAAATATCGCTATCAGAGAGAGACCGGGATGCAGTGAGATTCTTGTGGTTCTCAGGACCACCTACAGATGACACAGATGAACATTTGCTTGTGCTCAGGATGACAAGAGTGGTGTTCGGAGCTTCATCGAGCCCATTCTTACTAGCTGCTACTATAAGGAAACATCTGAGACAATACCGTTCAGAACAACCAGAAGTGGTAGAAACCATCAATTCATCTCTCTATGTAGATGACTTCATTTCAAGTTCAAGTGAGTTGAAAGAGGCCTTCACAGTAACTACCACAACCAAGAACATCATGGCTGCTGCAGGAATGGAGTTATGTAAATGGACAACAAACTCGGCTGAGCTCAAAGAAATGTGGCAAGGAAGTTCAATGGATAGCACCACACAACCAGAGACATGTGGGTCAGTGCTAAAGGTCCTGGGTTTAGTGTGGAGGCCAGTAACAGATGAGTTTGTGTTCGACTTCAGACAACTACTGGACATTTTAAAGGAGAAAAGGAACACAAAAAGAAGCGTCCTGCAGTCGTCTACTCGCATATTCGACCCGTTAGGCTTCTTGACCCCTTTCACCATCAGAATTAAGTGTTTGTTTCAAGAAATGTGGGAGAGAGGAATAAAGTGGGATGAAGAACTGCCGCCCGATTTGTCCAAAAAGTGGCAGCAGTGGTGTTCAGAGCTCCCTCAATTACACCAGATGACAATCCCACGATGGCACAAAATAGACATGCAACAACTGAACAGTCAGGATGTAAAGTTACATGTGTTTTGTGACTCAAGTGAACGTGCCTACAGTTCAGTCGCTTATCTGCAAGGAAGGGCTAAGGAAGGGGAAATGATAATGAGTCTGGTAGCATCCAAGTCCAGGGTGGCTCCACTCAAAAGGATGACACTGCCCCGGCTGGAGCTAATGGGAGCCGTAATAGCCGCAAGGTTTGGAAACACGCTCATTAAGGCTCTCCAACTAGACCAAAACCAGTTACATTTATGGACAGACTCTATGATAGTGTTACATTGGATTCGAAGTTCTGCCAGCAGGTGGAAGCAGTTTGTGGCCAATAGAGTTACAGAAATCCAGTCTCTAACAGATCCACAGGCATGGTCGCATTGCCAAGGAAAAGTCAATCCAGCCGATCTTCCCACCAGAGGGTTGTCTGTTCAAGCACTGATCCAGAGCACATTGTGGTGGCATGGGCCTGGCAGACTAACATTACCTGATCAGTCAGAAAACATTCAGGAACCGGTGCAGGAAAACGAGGTGAAATCTGAAATGAGAGCCAAACACCAGGTTGCAGTACACTTGGTCAATCAAGATGCAGAGTACTTAAAACCAATATTAGAGCTGGAAAAATACAGCAAGTTAAGGAAAGTGCTCAGAGTGACAGCCTGGGTATGGAGATTTATCACAAATGCCCGCTTCAGTGCAAAAATCAGTGGTGAGCTGACAACAGAAGAGTTGGAAAGGGCAGAAAATCACTGGATAAAGGTGACTCAGAACCAATGTTTCAAGTCAGAAATTGAAATGCTGAAGCAAGATAAATACCCTAACGCTGACTCTAAAATTCGAGAACTGAAACCATTTCTAGATGAAGACGAGCTGCTTTCTGTTGGAGGAAGGCTGCAACAATCCGAACTTTCATACAGAGAAAGACACCCATGGATTTT
>JBBPBX010073259.1:0-17874 GCA_038048925.1 Garcialebias charrua | reverse complement strand
CATCCATCCATCTTCTTCCGCTTATCCGGGGTCGGGTCGCGGGGGTAGCAGCCTAAGTAGGGAGGCCCAGACTTCCCTCTCCCCAGCCACTTGGAGCAGCTCCTCCGGGGGAATCCCAAGGCGTTCCCAGGCCAGCCGAGAAACATAGTCCCTCCAGCGTGTCCTGGGTCTTCCTCTGGGTCTCCTCCCGGTGGGACATGCCCGGAACACCTCACCAGGGAGGCGTCCAGGAGGCATCCTAACCAGATGCCTTTACGCATTTCTGTTCCAGAGTTCTCCCGTGGTGTTTTGGCTGCATTAGCATTTTTCTTCAATAAATTAGTTTTAATCAATCTTAAGTGCGTTCTGGGATTCTACACCTCCACTAACCATGACGATGTGAGTTGGATAACAAGTGACAACTAAAGTTGAGATGAACTAGTTCAACAGTTTCTACATGGAATTTTATCTATGTCTATTCAGCTAGATTATTTTACACTATTTATAGATTTATGTCTCATTGAAACTAAAACACAACCATATTTATTCATTTTATTCACTGTATAGCCTTCAGAGCATCTTTAAGTAAACTTTTCAGTTTATTTACCTAATTGAAATAGTTATTTCCCTCCTTTTTATACCATAAAGGAGTAGATATAGAAAAACATTCAACATAATTTAATATTGCTTTGATCTATCCATTCCTGACTCACTCCATCCATTTCCCTGTGCTTATCTGAGGTCAGGTCGGCACGTAGCGAGGCTACAGAGATACTCTTCTCAGAAACATTTTTCCACTTCCTATTCGTTTCCAGGCCATACGCGATATGAAATCCCTCCAGTGAGTTCTGGGTCTACGTCTGGTCTGCTCCCAGCTGATTGTCTCCGGATCACCTTCAAAGAAGCACGCCCAGGAGGCATCCTAATCTGATGCCCGGACCCCTCGATTGACTCCTTTCAATATGAATGAGCAGCAGTCAGGCTCTGGATGTCAGAGGTCTTGAAATCATCTACGAGACTGAGCCGAACCACCAAACGGAGCAAACCCATCCCAGCGCCTCGTCTCTGCAGCGAAATGTTTCAGTCACTAACTGAGATCATGACTGAACGTTCAGTGTCTGATGAAATCAACGGTCATGTCTTTGCGTCATTGGTGTCAGACACACTTGTCATGTGGGGGTGGCACTGGTGGTGGTGGTGGGGTCTGGGGGTTCTTCTCTAGAAAATTTAGATTAAAGTAGATGCCATTTCCTGCATTCTGGTGTACGGGTAGTCCTCGACTTACAATGACCTCGACTTACGACGTTTCAGGGTTACGAACGCCCTCCCATTGAAAAGCATTGTTTGAGTTACGCGGTTTATGCGCCTTTACATCAGAAAATACGGTACCGAAACTCACCGGAGGACGGCGGGAATTTACAGGAGGCTTACAGGAGTGAGGGAGGGAGTGGCAGCTTGACGTAGTCAGTGGAAAATTACTACAGACAGGCAGACTGGAGCAGAGATGGGTGGATGGTGTCACCAGACGGTAGAAAACAGCCGAGCTGGATCGGAGGAGCAAGAGCTAACATGCTAACAGACGGAGGAAGAATTCACCAGCTACCAGTAAGAAATTAACTATTTTTTTCCTTCATTATGGCTCCAAATGTACAGTATGTGTTTTTTTGATAAATATGTAGGGTACTGTGTTAGGATAGGTTAAGTGCTTAGTAAAAATACAGTACTGTATGTATGAGGGGCCGTTTGGACGTATTTTTGGACTTACTTCGATTTTCGAGTTACGAACGGGCGTAGGAACGGAACTCGTTCGTAAGTCGGGGACCACCTGTATTTTAAACATCTACGTTTACCTACATGAGTAAAAACTCAATTCAATAACTATTTTAGAGAGGAACAAGAAGTGGTCTGACCAACATCTCTCCCTGTGTTAATAAATCACCACACACTTCTTCTCAAGCATCCTAACACCCACCGCCGTCCTGCCTTGTCAAAAACTGCCAGAAGTAACGTAGCGCTAAGCTAGCAGTGCACAATACAGATGTGATAGCTAAGATGCTACAGACATAGCACTCTGCTTATCTCATGCATGCTCAATCAACTCAATGTACTCCGCATACACTTTAAGGATAAGAGACACTCTTTTGATGACAGCAACATTCATACTGTCGACAAAAAGAAAGACGGCTTGAAAGCGTAAAGGAATCCATTTATGTCAAACAGAAAAAAGTGACGAACACAAGGGTTCAGGTTCCCCCTTTCCAGTTCTTACAATAAAACTTGACTCGTTTTCCTAAACGGTTTCAATACCACTCTGAAACATGTGACTACAACTCTGCAAGACATTGGCGTTAAGGGTGTAAATTCAGCTGTGGGGTTTTAAAGACATTTCAGCTTTAATGCACCATAGCACACGGCGCCTGGTCTCCAAGAACCTGCATGTTCGGCTGCCTTCAGGGCCTCCCCTGCAAAAGAGATCTGTGATCTCAGTGGGATTTGCCTGGTTAAAGAAATGAAAATTTTTAAATAAACACTGACAGGAGCCGGTTGAGGGGGTTTGGGCATCTTGTAGAGATGCTCCCATCGACGCTTCCCTACGTCCAGGCATGTCTTGACTGGTAGAAGAACCCAGGACACACTTTGAGAGTTGTATTAATGAAAAGTGCGTTATAAATTAAATTCATTATTATTATTATTATTATTAAACTGCAGACATGTCCCTCAGCTGGTCTTGTAACTCCTTGGAGTTCTCCCAGAAGAGCTGGTTGTAGATAGAAATGTGTGGGTATCCCTACTCAAGCTGCTGGTCCCATGAGCTGACTCTGGAACAGGCAGAAGATGCACTGATGGATGGATACAAAAATAAATAAATAAAGCAAAATGATTCTGCAACACTCCTAAAATTGAATAAAAACCAATGACTTGTTTAAATGTTTTTTTTTATCATCCAAAGGACTTCATCAGTCTTTTTTTTTTGGGCGGAGCCAACAACACATTCAGTCTCATAAGTGGCTTACTCACATTTTGGACCAACCAGTTTTATGGTGATAAGATAGTTTCTGGAGTCCACCATCTCCCCCGTCGACTCCTCTGAGGCAACCATAGCCAAAGTGGTTCGAAACAACATTCATGCTAATAATCCAGGTTAAAAATCCCACAAAGCTACACCAGGTCCTCTTTTTTTTAATGTTTCGTCCTTCATCCAAAGGACTTCATCAGGGACTGAGTTTGTTGTGGCGTCTCAGACAAATTAACTTTTTTGCATGATGGACGAAACGTTTCAACAAACACAAACGGACCCGACTGAACTTTGTTGGGTTTGTTACCTGGATTATTGAGCATGAACTTTTGATGTTTTGAACCACGTTGGCTATGGCTGCCTCAGAGGAATCGACGGGGGAGAGGGCGGACTCCTCTTATCACCATAAAAACTGGTTGGCCCAAAATGTGAGCAGGCTACTTACGGGACTGAGTTTGTTGTGGCTCTTCAGACTGATGAAGTCCTTTGGATGATGAATGAAACATTTCAACAAAAAGAAACAGACCTGACTTTACTTTGTTGGGTTTTCACATGGATCATTGAGCATGCACTTTAGAAGATTAACTAAGTGTTAACCAAGACCTGCAGTCCTCAGTCCTGGAGGACCGCTCTCCTACATGTTTAGATGTTTCCACGCTCTGATGGTGTGATCACACCTAACAACGTTTCGACGGCAGGAGCGTCCAGCTTACATGCAGAGTCAATGGGGGACGCGCTTCCAGCCGCGTCTTGGCGTCGGGCGTCACGTCACGTGCGTGTTGAGCGTGCTGGAAAGCGTTTTTCCGTGCACGTGAACCCGCGTCAGCCTCCAAAGCACGCATTCACCATGCTGAAGATTTCGCGGTTCAAACGTTCAAACGCCGTTCAACTCTCCCTGATTGGTTGATCAGGGAGAGTCGGGGGGAGAAGAGAGGGGGTCAGGGGGAGAGGGGGAGAGTCCCTATGTGACGCGGAAACGATTGCGCAACTATGTGACGTATTGTTTGTGGGACACAGAAAAAACCCGCGGAGTCATGGACTATGGAAGAGAAACTCATTGTAGCTGTGTGTTCGCGACAATTCCTTCACGACCAGTCAAGTCTGCTCCACAGAGACAGAAATAAAAAGCTCCTCGCCTGGCGGAGTGCAGTGAGGACTCGGTATACCGGTAAGCTCCTCCCACACACCCAGCAGCAGTTTCGCGTTCTGGCGTTCAGGTCTGGACACGCTGCATTAACAAAAGTGCGTCCACTTGCGTGCGTGACCAGCTTTTTGGAAGTTGAAATGCTCTTCGGTGTGATCACAAAGGTGCATTCAGACCTAACAGCGTTTCAACGGCAGGAGCGTCCAGTTTACATGCAAAGTCAATGGGGGACGCGCTTCCAGCCGCGTCTTGGCGTCGGGCGTCACGTCGCGTGCGTGTTGAGCGTGCTGGAAAGCGTTTTCCGTGCACGTGAACCGGCTTCAGCCTCCAAACCGCGCATTCAGCATGCTGAAGATTTCGCCGTTCAAACTTTCAAACGCCGCTCAACTCTACCTGATTGGTTGGTGTGTCAACCAATCAGGGAGAGTCGGGGGAGAAGAGAGGGGGTCAGGGGGAGAGTCCCTATGTGACGCGGAAACCAGTGACGCGGAAACTCATGTGACGTATTGTTTGTGGGACACAGAAAAAACCCGCGGAGTCATGGACTATGGAAGAGAAACTCATTGTAGCTGTGTGTTCGCGACAATAGCCTATATGCCACGGGGGGGCGTGACGTACTTCCGGCAAAATGCAACACCTACCCGCCACTTCCGGTTCCCATCCACCTCCGTTGTTGCTAGCGTTAGCTCCTAGTAGCAAACCATGACAACGAGCCGAAACGGGAAGCGGCCGCGCGCTACCGGCACTACACGTGAGTACCGTTGTGTCCGCCCACCGGTGGGAACAGCTGTTCCGCGGGGGGGTTTCGGCGAACATTTATCGCGGCTATCCGTAGGGGGAACGTCGCCATGATTTTATATGGTTTTATATGTGTATAGAGTTGTTATTGGTGTGTATGCTGATGTTTTATTAATTGTATTTAGTCACTTATGTTCGTGTCTTTCCCGCTAACCGGAAGTGCGCCGACTGTGTAATGACTGTGAAGGTGCTGGAACGGAAGTCCGTGGCATATAGGCTATTCCTTCACGACCAGTCAAGTCTGCTCCACAGGGACAGAGATAAAAAGCTCATCGCTTGGCGGAGTGCAGTGAGGACTCGGTATACCGGTAAGCTCCTCCCACACACCCCGCAGCAGTTTCGCCTTCTGGCGTTCTGGTCCAAGTAGGTCTGGACACCAAGTGCGTCCACTTGCGTGCGTGACGAGCTTTTTGGAAGTTGAAACGCTGTTCGGTCTGAATGTACCATAACTGTTGATTCAGTGGTTGAGTTACTTCTCGTGTTCTGCCACAAATCAGGTGTTTTGCCTGCTGGTTGTGGGTCTCAAAAACCAGCACCGAGCACCTCTGATCAAGGTGACAGAAAACCTGACACCTGTTGGGCCTTTGCTGATTCATTCTGTGGGTGTCCCATTCAAATTCAATTAAAAAAACAGAAATCGTCAGCCAGTGGTGCGTCATGAGCAGCTCCAAATGGTTTAATGACGTCTATGGAAAAGTGACAGTTGGTGAGAAGGTGTCTCTGCAGCTCGACAGTTTCAATGAGTCAATCCTTTAAGCAGCAGGGAATAAAGAAAAAGGATAGTTGATCCGTTGCCATGTCGTGGAACACCTCGTTTCTCTGAAACTGTCCGTGAGACACCTTTTCTTGGAAAACCTTCAAGGGAAGAGTGGACACTGTTTGTCCCATTCATTTGAATCCAGGACACAAATGATCTCACCAAGAGACTCTTTATTTTTGTTCTAATTCAAATAATCAACAAGAATAACCTTCTGTTATTTTGTATCATCAATATTATTTTCAATATGTTGATAATCAAATGACTCTGTTTATTCCAAGTGACATGTCAAATTGATTTTTCAGTATTTGTTTAGAAGTGCTTTAGACAGTTTAATCAGTTTAATTCATAAGCTGGCGCCTGTCGTCCCTCCCTCTTTCTAAACAACTTTCTCTCTTTGACTTCTAGTAACCTCCTGACTTCAACTTGTCTCCTCCTACTTCCTGGTTGAGGAACCAATGGAAAGGAGCGAGTGCTCTGAGGTCAAGTTCTCTTTAAAAGTTCCAACTTCCTTGAACTTTTCAGTTGCGTTGAGGAGCTGAAGGAGTCATAAGCTCTTGGACTCGGCGCTGATGCTGTTGGACACTGACCATGAGCCAAAGGTTGTGTCCTCAACAAAAAAACGGAACTGCCTCTACTTTGGTCCGATTTGACGACGCAGGGACGCTGTAAAGGAACACGCTGGAGACCTACTTGGACGTAGCTGGACCGACGATCCCGTTTACGTCTAATGCTTGACCCTCTTACCGGAGCCGAGACTGACGTCTTCGCAAGGTAACGAGTCGATGTTCTGCTAGTGGACCAGCGTTTTAGCTGATGTCGCCCGAGAGCGTGCCATGTCCTGGTTGAAACTTATTTCAAGATAAACCCCCCTCTCTTCCTTCCTCCTTTCTTTAACTTATTTCCTTGCCAGTAACATTAAGTTAAAAACGTGCCTTCAGATATACCGTATTTTCCGGACTATAGGTCGCAGTTTTTTGCCTAATTTGTATGCCCTGCGACCTATAGAGAGGTGAGACCTGTTTATGGATTTTTTCCATATTTTTAGACCAATTTTTGGCTCAGATATGACCGTTTTTCATTTTGGCAAAAAAAATGGTGCGGTACCACTTTCGGCCGCTAGGGTACACCCACCGACGAAACTGTTGACCTGTATGAGATATTTGAGATAAAATTCGATGTTTTATAGACGTAATCGTGTCGTGTTAGCTTCGGGTTATTTTCCTTGTACGTTTGAGCAAATAGCTCATAAACCACACAGCAGATTTATTTCAAACTTACAGAAAGTAATCACTAGATGTACATTTACAAACTATTAGCTGTTGGAGTTATGTGAGATAAAATTCGATGTTTTATAGACGTAAATGTGTCGCGGTTAGCTTAGTTGTTTTTCCTTGTACTTTTTCAAAGCGAAAACATTTAAATCCAGCAGATTTGACCATTACGTGAATTTATTAAGGAACGGTTAAGCTAAGACACATGTTTGCTATAATTTTCAGCAGACAAATAATTGTTTTTACCGTGTTAATCTTGTGAAAAGTCCTTCCGTGCATGCTTCTGTGGTCGTCATCAGCAGGGCAAATGACGCGCCGCATAGCGGTGACGCATAATAGATGCGACTTATATAAAGGTGCGACCTGTTTATGGATTTTTCCAATTTATTGACAATAATTGGACAAAGCAACTTATATAAAGGTGCAACCTATAGTCCAGAAAATACTGTAAGTTAATTACCATCTCATAACTAGGGATGGGGCCGATCCGATCCAGTATCGGCATCTGATACCAGCACAATTTAAGTATCGGATTTTCCGATCCAGCTTCAAAGAGCACTTGTGATCAACCATATTCTGTGACTGTCGTCTTAACATTGTGTGAGTTAAACCCAATGAAGACATTCTGGGCGTCACAACAGGAAACACCCAAACTTTAATAAAGCACAAGAGGCAGGTCTATATCACAGACGTCCTTCTCACTCATGGTGCAGCTGGAAAACTGAAAAACCGCTAAGCATTATGGGAAAGACAACACAGTCCACTCCCCTTAACCACTACAGGAGTGGATTTTGTTGTCTTTCCCATAATGCTTAGCTGTATGGTTGGATTTACAAAGTTCAATGGAGACCAAGGTTTCATTTTGTGTTGGAACATGCAGCACCCGCTGTGGGAGTTTGTGTTTTTAATATTACAGAACTCATTAAAAAGTCATTTTGAAGATGCGGTGATTAAATGATTAAAAGGTAAACTGCAAAAAGGCAAAAGTCATTGTAGCTCTTTGCATAGGACATTTTAATCAAGAGATTCTTAATATTGTTTGACTTTGGGAATAGTCAGGGGAGAAAAGGAAGTCAGCCCTAATTTTGTTGTAGGGTTTTATGTATCGAGGCATAATAATAATAATAATAAAAAGATGGTTACAAGATCATAAAATTATTCAAATCTAACCTGTAATTTGTGCAAAACACATTAAAAACGCAGACAATGAGCTGGAAAAGATTAATAAAAACTGTTTTTAAACAAAAATAAAGCTGTCACGGCAGCAAACCCTATAAAAACTCAGTCTACGTGTGAGAAGACAAAGAGACACGAGGGAAAACAAGGACATGGCACAGAATCCAAGCATGCTCACCTGCTGAGACCGGAGGGACTAAAAGCACTGCGGTCGGGCTGACTGGAACAGGTGACTAACTGAGGGAGTGGCTGTCAACACCCAAGAACACACGAGGACTAATCAAATGAAACTTTTAAACATAACTGCTGGACATGAATAAATCTAACAAGACAAATAACAGGTCCTGAAAGATTTAATGGCATTTAACAGGGAAAGTGTTTTGCTATTCAACTAGAGGTCCACCTCCAAAAAAATCAGGGTTTTTGACAGTTACCATATTTCTCGCCGTACATGTCGCTCCACCATATAAGTTGCATCGGTCCACATTTGTCTAATAAAGTGGAAAAATCCATAAATATGTCACTTCGCCTTGTACGTCACGTCTAGGTTTTCGCCCCCACCATAGCACCGAAACAGCCCTAGTAAAAATTACTAACGACCTCCTTCTTGCTGCTGACTCTGGTCTTCTGTCCATCCTCATTCTTCTGGATCTAAGCTCTGCCTTCGACACCATCTGTCATTCTATCCTCCTCAACAGACTAACCTCCATTGGCATCTCAGGTACCCCGTTAGACTGGTTCACCTCCTATCTCTCTGACCGCACTCAATTCATTCAGCTTAAATCCTTCCGTTCCCAGTCTTCCCCTGTCTCCACGGGTGTCCCCCAAGGCTCTGTCCTCGGACCCCTCCTCTTCATCATTTACCTCCTTCCTCTAGGTCACATCTTCCGCAAATACGGCGTCCATTTCCACTGTTATGCTGATGACACGCAGCTCTACTTGTCATCAAAACCTAACTCCACCCACCCACCCTCCATCCTCACCGACTGTCTCATTGAGCTAAATCACTGGTTTTCTAACAATTTCCTTCAACTAAACAGCAACAAAACAGAAATCATTCTTGTTGGTACCAAAAACTATTTCAAAATCAGAACATCTTCTCGTCCCCCTTAACAACTCTCTGCTATCCCCCTCCCCTCAGGTCAAGAGCCTCGGTGTCATCCTCGACACCACTCTTTCCTTCACTTCACACATCAACAATATTACTCGGTCTGCCTATTTCCACCTCCGTAATATTAACCGTCTCCGTCCTTCTCTCACGCCCCGCTCCACAGCCATCCTGGTGCACAGTCTTGTGACTTCCCGTATTGATTACTGCAACTCCCTTCTCTACGGCCTCCCCAACAAATCTCTCCACAAGTTACAGATGGTCCAGAACTCAGCTGCCCGTGTCATCACTCAAACCTCCTACTATAACCACATCACTCCTGTCCTGCAGCAGCTCCACTGGCTCCTCCTACTATAACCACATCACTCCTGTCCTGCAGCAGCTCCACTGGCTCCCGGTTAAATCACGCATCATCTTCAAAATTCTACTCCTCACGTTCAAAGCTATCCACAACCTTGCCCCTCCTTATCTATCTGACCTCCTACAAATCTCCATCCCATCACGCTCTCTCAGATCCTCCTCTTCACTACATCTCCATGTACCCTCTGCCCGCCTCTCCACCATGGGGAGCAGGGCCTTCACCTGCTCTGCCCCTCACCTCTGGAACGCTCTACCGCCAGACCTTCGAAACACCACCTCCCTTTCTCTGTTCAAGACTGCCCTGAAAACACATCTCTTTAGACTAGCTTATCATTAACTTTACTAAATGTATTTTATATTATTTTGTATTTTATATTCTTTATTTATTCTATATTTCAATTTGTTCCTACTGATGTTTCAACTGTGTTTGTTTTGTTTCTTGCTGTGAAGTGTCCTTGGGTGTCCTGAAAGGCACTTTTAAATAAAATTATTATTATTATTATTATTATTATTATTATTATTAATGTCGCTTTGAAACAAATGAATTCTTAAGCTGCTCCCTTCAAAAAGCCAGGTATGCAATCACTACCATTGACGTCTACACTGACACTGAGGGATCGTATGGGTGGGACAAAATGACCAAAACAAGGAAACAGAGAAATACAGATACACATAGACTTGTATACACAGGTTTGTGTAGCCATTTGTGTAGTAAAAAATCAAACACATTACATCTGAAACTTTGTGGTCTCTGTAAAGACTACCGTATTTTCCGGAATTTAGGTCACACTGGAAATATGTCGCACTGTCCAATTATTGCCAAAGAATTGGAAAAATCCATATATAGGTTGCACCTGAATATAGGTCGCACCTACGTCAAAATGTGGACCATGTTTAGCTCTGCTGCAAATGTCTGCCACAGGAGCGCACAGCAAGGTTTTTAAGAAAATTAACACTTCAAAACAATTATTTGTTTGATAAAAATTATAGCAAATATGTGTCTGAACTGAACTTTTCTTTAATAAATGAATAATTTTAGCAGGATAAACACCTAAAAAAACATATGTTAGCTGACATTATTGTAAGAGTGTGTCTCAGTTTAATTTTTGTTAATAAATGATTACAAATCAGCTTATTTTATAAAAAGCCATAAATAGGTCGCACCTGAATATAGGTCGCATGCAAAAATGATAAAAAGCTGCGACCTATATTCTGGAAAATACTGTACGGTACTTGTCTTCCCAAAAGTGGTAATACCACAATAACGTCCTTCGGGTTCCAAGTCAAAAGCCCTGCCACTACACCATTTACATCATATTGTGGGCAATTTCCCATGCGTTTTTTTTTTACAACTATTTACAAAATGGAGCCAAGATGGTGTAGTGGCAGGGCTTCCGACTTGGGACCCGAAGGACGCGGGTTCGCGCCCCGGCCACTACACACCTTGGGGTGTCTATGAGTGCACACCTAATTCTCCAGCTCCCCTGGTGCTTTCTATGGCTGCTCACTGCACCACCTGGTGGTGGTTGGGTTAAATGCAGAGACGAATTTCGTCTGTGTATGGGAAACATACACAGATGACAAAAAAGGACATTATTATTATTAAAATGTGTCAAAACAGTATCTCCATCACAAATTCTCTGTGTTTCCCCCCTTCATTTTGACAAACAGATCAAAAACTGACTACAAACTCTGCACACACACTAATGCACAGTAAATAATCAAAATACCAAAAAAACCCGCAAAAGTCTGAACTGTCAACGGTGCTTCGTTCCCCCACCATCGCCAAAACTTCATGTTTCTGTTTTTTTTGCGATCGCGAGAGAAAATGGATGACATGCTTTCTGATTGGTTGATTCACGAATGTGGTGAGTTCAGGAAAATCGCAAATATGAGTTTCATTTTGAATTCATTCACTTTTTGGTCATAAAACATCCACTGACTGCACTCCACGTGCGTAAAATGTGCACAACAATATGGCGACAATTATCTGTCGTATTTCTGGTTGTATTTTGAAGTAAATATAAAACAAAATCAATATAAAAACACTACTTTTATAAAGTTTGAAGCCTCTGCTGTCCAACAGATTTGACATGAACACTTCACATGCCGTCTTCTTTGTTTACAGTGGCCATTTAAATGCATGACGTCATGCCCGCTCTTCAACGGGCTTAGACCCCAGATTCACGCAATAAATAAAACAGCTGTTGTGGCTAAAGTCCTGGAGTGACATTTCTTCCTGCAGTTTTATTTAAAGATGGGGGAACATCCTAAATGTTACTGCAGAAACAAAAAAATTTTTGTAGCAAACGTAAAAGCCAGGAGTTAAAGGGTTTAGTGGCAGCTTCAGATTCTCTGCATCTTCAACGTGTGAATTTACTGAAAGGAAAGAAAGCGATCATCAAAGTTCACCCTGAAGCCGACCTTAACAGAAGCTCTGGGCTAAATCTTTCACCAATATTTCTTTATCGACCACCCTCCTGCAAAAATATAAACATAAAATCTACTTCTCTTCTTATTCTCCCACTGGCTTTGATCAAAATCTTTGATATAAACCTCCACTGCGATTTATTTATCGTCTTTGTTGCATTGTTCGTTTCTTCTTCCATCTCCTCAATCTGAGTTTTAAACATCTCCACCAGTGGTTCCCGTCTTCAGCGTGCCCGGCACACGCAGACCCAAAACGTCTCTCCGAGGCGAGGGAGCTTTACAAACCAAATCAGTGAATGGCAGTGGTGCGCAGCGCTAGTCCAAAAATTAGTTCCGCAATTTCTAAAGGGCTTATTAAGTTATTTAGGTCCGCAATTTCAAAAGCGTTTATGTCTTATGAAAACTAGCGGAAGCTAATTTTAAAGCGCAAGTTCAATTCAACACTTGGTAGCCAGCAATAAGTTATGCAATATTTGCACTACACTGCCAACTAGCGGTGCATGAACTGTTATACACCTTCATCCTACCTATAACAGTGAATCGCTGGAGATGTCATTTCCTAAAATAGACATTTCGCTCATGGTCTAAAAATTAAAAAGTTGTTGAATGTGTTGAAGATTGATTTCCGGCTGCTTCTTTGTCTTTTTCTTTTGTTTATTGTAGATTTTTCATTAAAAATGCATCGATAAAGTAATTTTAAAACTGTTTACTGGAAAACTGAAGCGCTGCAATGCATTATGGGCACATGACGAAAGCAAAGCACGGAGTACAGGAAACCAAACTATCTTCACTTGAATCACTTCAAAATAAGAGCATGGTAGGATTTTAAAGTTTTCCATGCTGTTGCTCCATTTGACCACTAGATGTCTGTCTTCATCAGCATAACTACTTTAAATCATTTCTGCAGTGACAATGAATACTGATAGATAATTAGTTATTAGCGGTACTGCATTTTAAATAGAAAAAGCGCAAATCCGCTTATGAATTATAAAAATTAGTAAATCCGCTAAAGCGCAAACAAATTGTTTAGGCAATTAGCAGATTTGCATTAGCATATTTGCGCTTTAGCGGGCTGGTGCCCACCACTGGTGAATGGAATTTAAAATGTTTAATTAAGCGTTGCACTTTTTATTCAGTTTACTGTTTAAAAAGCTTTTTTTTGTTTTTTTACACCTGAGAATGACAAACTAATTTAATATAATTGAGATTGTTTAATAGTTTCTTTAAAACATTAGGCAACCAGGTCTATTTAAATTCTCTGGTGAAAACCCCAAACTGTTTTGAATGGAGGAGTTCATTTTTATCCAAATAACTTCTCTGCCACTCATTTCTAAGCTTCCTTTTCCCAACAGTCGAGCAGTAGTGATAAGACCAACAGTATTCCACTCAAACACAACAACAACTAGTGCAAGCCTTGGGTAAAGCAAATCAGACATGCCCCCAACTTCCCCTCGTGAATTATTTATGGATCCATTTCTCTGGACGCAAGCTAGAGGGTGAATATTTCATGCAACTTATTTGCCCCTTGTAATAGGTTTGACTTGAGTCCGACTTGGCTGTCCTCGAAGGGGGTCCTTGCGAATTGCACTGCTAACCTTTATCTGCCCAGAGCGTGAAACTCAGTCCACAGCAGGGATTGTGAAGTCTTATTCTGTTTGCTGCGGGTGAAATGCAATGTGCAGCGCTGCCTGCTGAGAAACAGCTGAACCAGAGCATTGTGGGATACCGCTGTATGGTGCCTTACCGTAATCTTCTCGTTACTGTGCCAGAAATGTGTTGCTTTGTTAAACCTATGATATTACTCAACCTGTTAGAGGTTATTTCCAGCAAACGTATGCAGTTAAAACATTTCCAGGTAGTTTAAACTCAAGAGACTGGAGTGGGAAAGTGGAGAGCAAGCTTAGGCAACTTACCGTTTTTTTTTCTTTCTGATAACACTTACTGGTGGAAATTTGGAAAATCTCTTGAAGACGTATCCATATCCTCCCAACCATTTCCAGGTAGTTTAAACTCAAGAGACTGGAATGGGAAAGTTGAGAGCAAGCTTAGGCGACTTACCGTATATTTTCTTCTGATAACGCTTACCGGTGGAAATTTGGAAAAATCTCTTGAAGACGTATCCATATCCTCTCAATCATTTCCAGGTAGTTTAACTCAAGAGACTGGAGTGGGAAAGTTGAGATCAAGCTTAGGCAACTTACCGTATTTTTTTTCTGATAACACTTACCGGTGGAAATTTGGAAAATCTCTTGAAGACGTATCCATATCCTCCCAACCATTTCCAGGTAGTTTAAACTCAAGAGACTGGAATGGGAAAGTTGAGAGCAAGCTTAGGCAACTTACCGTTTTTTTTTCTTTCTGATAACACTTACTGGTGGAAATTTGGAAAATCTCTTGAAGACGTATCCATATCCTCCCAACCATTTCCAGGTAGTTTAAACTCAAGAGACTGGAATGGGAAAGTTGAGAGCAAGCTTAGGCGACTTACCGTATATTTTCTTCTGATAACGCTTACCGGTGGAAATTTGGAAAAATCTCTTGAAGACGTATCCATATCCTCCCAACCATTTCCAGGTAGTTTAAACTCAAGAGACTGGAGTGGGAAAGTTGAGATCAAGCTTAGGCGACACCGTATATTTTTTTCTGATAACGCTTACCGGTGGAAATTTGGAAAATCTCTTTAGGACATATCCATATCCTCCCAAAACATTTCTTTCCACTGAGAAGTATTCTTTTGAAGAACAGAGTCCTGAGCTGCCTGCAGCATCTCTCCACCTTTTTGTTTAACCACGATTACATCAAGCAGGACATCGCAGACGACAGAAATGAAAACAGGCGTATTTTGTAAACCTTTCAAATATCATACGGAGAGAAGACCGAGACGTTGCTCTCAACCCTTTGACTGAAAAGTGGACTGCTTTGAGGCATGGTGTAACTGATAAAATACATTTTAAAAAAACATGACGGACTTCTTAGAAAAATCAGAGTTTACATTAAACTTAAGTTGTTTCTTCTTTCTTGACAAATTTTCTAAAACATTTTTGTTTGTGTACTTTAAAATTTGTGTTACTTAAATGTATTTATTATCTCTTCAGGAGTATGCATATTTAATCTATACCATGTCAGGATAGGTGGTTTGTATAGAGACAAAATTCCAGTTCTTCTACTGTCGAAATGCATTTTCTAGTAAGAGCCAAGTCGTAAACTGAGTTTAGGTTAAGATTAAAGTCAAGGTTTTGCTGCGCAGATGCAGTGATGCCAATAAAATGTCCCAATTAAAACACAGCAGTCCTTAAAGGAATGCATATTGTTCACAGCCAAGATCATTTTATGTTGAGGAACAATGGAAGTATATTAGTTTTGGTCAAGTCTTAAAAATACTGTATGCACCATTTCCAGCAAACAGCTGCGGAACACCAAAATGCTCAAAATTAAATAATAAAGCATTATGAAATGAGAACATTGTTCATTTTTATTCTTATTTAATCATTTAGATTTTCATAATAGCTTATTTGTTTCATAATGACTCTTTTTGTCGGTTGTCTCCAGTTGGTCCAGAACGCTGTGATCCTGTTGATATTTCTTAGATATTATCCCTGTTCCATACATTTTATTTTATATTTTTTTAGCATCTATCTCGTCCGCGTTTCACGATCTATTTCAACAAAGCATAAATCAAAACTCTTTCAGGACAATCCTGCTCTGACTTTTTGTATTTGGTGCAACTTTAGCTTTTTGAAACATTTAGCCTTTTCTGCCATTTTCTTCTCATAGAAAATGAATCGAGCTCATTTTCCATCCTTCAGCTCTTTAGATGTGCTCACAACCTTTTACTGCTCCTTTCACATTTTGTTCTGCTTCAGCTTCTTTCAGCGTCACTGTGCAAATTTAAACATTTTCAGCTACTTTCAACTCACTTCAGCTGTTTTTTCAGCTGTCTGTGCTCCTTTCAGATTCATTCTGTTACCTACAACATTGTTGTGCTTCCTCTAACTTTTTCCTGCCAATTTTAGCTTGATTTGCTTCTTTCAGGTTTTTTCTGTAAGCTTCAGCTTTTTATATTTCAGCTACTACTATTTAGCTGTTTTATGCTAATTTTAGCTTTTTCAGCTAACTTCACATTTTTGCATTTGTTTCAACCCTTTTCAGCCTAATTCAGTAAAAATGTGCTCTCTCCACTTCCTTCTGGTCATTTAAGCTTCTTTCTGATTGTTTAGCTGATTTCAGCTGATTTTTGCTAATTTCAGCTCTTTAAAAAAAATTCCCCCTTCTTGTGTTAGTTTCTATTTCTTTCAGCCTAATTGGGCAAAAATGTTCTCTCTCCACTTCTGTCTGGTAAATAAGTTTCTGATTTTTAGCTACTATTCAGCTGTTTTTTGCAAATTTATTTTCAGATAATTTCCACTTTTTTGTGCTAATTTCTGCTTCTTTCAACCAAGTTGGGCACATTTGTGTTCTTCCCACATCCTTCTGATAATTTAAGCTTATTTTTGCTGTTTCAGCTAATATTTGGCTGTTCTGCTCATTTTTAGTTTTTTTTTTCCAGCTAATTCCACATCTTTTGCATTTGTTTCAACCTTTTTCAGCCTAATACAGCAACAATATGCTCTCTCCACTTCCTTCTGGTGATTTAAGCTTGTTTCTGAAATTTTAGCTAATTTCAGCTAATTTGTGCTATAATTTCTGCTTTTTTCAGAGAATTTCCATGTTTTGTGTTGGTTTCTAATTCTTTCAGCCTAACTGGGAAAAATTGTTCTCTCTCCACTTCTGTCTGGTAAATAAGTTTCTGATTTTTAGCTACTATTCAGCGGTTTTTTGCACATTTATTTTCAGATAATTTCCACTTTTTTGTGCTAATTTCTGCTTCTTTCAACCAAGTTGGACACATTTGTGTTCTTCCCACATCCTTCTGATAATTTAAGCTTCTTTTTGCTATTACAGCTACTTTCAGCTATTTCTTGCTAATTGATGCTTTTTATTTTAGCTAATTTCGTTTTTTTTGTGTGTGCTCATTTAGATTCAACAAATGTGTTGTTTTTTCTTCTTCTGCTAATTTAGGCTTCTTCCAACATTTCAGCATAGTTAACTAATTTCAGCTGTTTTTCGGCTGTTTTGTGCTCTGCTATCCACAACATTTGTGCTTCTAATGTCTTTCATCTTGTCCTACTCCTTTAAGCTTTATTCTGAAAGTTTCAGCTTTTTCTGCTATATTTCAGTTACTCTTCAGCTGCCATTTTTTTATTTTTCCAGACAATTTCCACCCTCTCATGCTAATTTCCACTTAAATCAGCCTAATTGGACACATTTGTGCTCGCTCCACATCCTTCTGATAATTTAAGCTTCTTTTTGTCGTTTCAGCTACTATTTGGCTGTTCTGTTAATTTTAGCTTTTTTCAGCTAACTCCATTTTTATTTTTTATTTTCATTTTTTTCAACCTTTTTCAGTCTAATACAGCAACAATATGCTCTCTCCATTTCCTTCTGGTTATTTAAGCATGTTTCTGAAATTTTATCTAATTTCAGCTGATTTGTGCTATTTTGTATAATTTCAGCTTTTTTCAGATAATTTCCTTTTTTTGTGTGTGTGTCAGTTTCTAATTCTTTCAGCCTAACTGGGCAAAATTGTGCTCTCTCCACTTCTGTCTGGTAAATAAATTTCTGATTTTTAGCTACTATTCAGCTGTTTTTTGCACATTTATTTTCAGATAATTTCCACTTTTTTGTGCTAATTTCTGCTTCTTTCAACCAAGTTGGACACATTTGTGTTCTTCCCACATCCTTCTGATAATTTAAGCTTCTTTTTGCTATTACAGCTACTTTCAGCTATTTCTT
>JBBPBX010073257.1:0-17876 GCA_038048925.1 Garcialebias charrua | reverse complement strand
CAAGCAAAAACTCAGGCTTGAACAATCTCCAAATTGAAAACAATAAACCTTAGGCATCCTTCACATGGCATCATACTTTCCTAACAACTTTAAGTTAATCATCTTTTTAAACATATACGTTGTTTTAGAAAATGTTATGGTGATATTAAGTCAATTCCACAATCTTATTCCCTGAATTACAACTCAGCTCCTTCACATTGTAGTTTTAAATGAAGGTTTTACAAACATTTCCATTTCCCTAAAGTTATAATGACTCTCTTTTTTTAACAATTTTAAATTGAATATTGGGGGGTAATATTTTTATGAGCTTTATACATGTATTGCAAAATACTATGTTCAACCAAATCATAACGTTTTACTAATTTCAACTGATGAAATAATATTTTTGTTGGGTGACCATAGCACTTCCTACAAATAATTCTTATAACTCTTTTTTGCTGAATAAAAATAGGGTTTGTAATTGTTTTGCATGCTTTTTCCCAAACTTCAATACAATATATTGAACAATAATTTACATTATACAAAGCTTTGTCATTCAAAAACTTTTAATTTATATAGTTATGCAATTGATTTAGCTATTTTTATTCTTATAATTTACATGAGATTTCCATGTCAGCTTCTCATCAATAACAACACCCAAACATTTTTAAATGAACTCTATGAATTTCAATACTGTCCATTTTAAATGGGACTTTGATCATTTTCTTTCTTTTACTAAATATCGTGTAGTTTTTTTTTAATTATCCAAATTTAATGATAATGTATTAAGTTGGAACCGTTTGTATTTTAACAAATTCAGCCTGTATCTTCTCTAACATCCGTTCAATATCTTCACCCGAACAAAAAAATGTATCATCTGCAAACAAAACACATTTCAGAAGCTCTGATACATCAACCCACCAGACCATTCACATACAAATTAAACAACTTTGGTCCCAACAAAGAGCCCTGAGGAACTGCACATCCATTAACACAAAATTCAGATCTTACATCGTTTACCTGTACAAACTGTCTCCTGTTATTCAAATAACTGGATACCCATTGCTAATCCTCTAATGCCACATTTATTCCATTTTCAAGAAGAATGATGTGGTCACTATCGAAGGCCTTTTTTTAATCAACAAAAACACTAACACAATACTGTTTTTGATCAACAGCACAGCAGTTGTTATCTTTTCTATTAGTTCTATGAGAGCCATTGATGTTGAATTATTATTGAATTATTATTATTATTATTATTATTATTATTATTATTATTATTATTATTATTTTACTGACTCAATCAGTTTGCTATTACCTGTCTGCCCACTATCCACTGTTCTCCTTTTCACACTACTAGACTCTCTCCTCCAACCTGGAACAAGAATAAACTAAAAAAACGAATTAAGAGAAAGAGTTTGAACAATTAAATCTCTCTGAGCTCCTCATTAATCTGTGTCGTCTCTTGGTGAACCAAATATATTGTAATATTCCGTTAAGTGCCAAATCGAAGTATTTACAAAGTGTTCTCTGTGTATAGTGTTTGTGGAGTACTAATTTAAATAAAACTTGAAACATGATGTCAGATGTGTAGTTTGGAGCTGTACTTTAAGTATCCTAGTAAGCAAACCTTTAAGGTCATTTAAAACTATTTTGAGTCAGTTGAAAGATAATTGGAAAACAATCAAGACAAGAGTCGTTTCTCCCAGAAGTAGATGTTAGAGGTCACACTTTGTAAAGCTCAAAGACATTTCAAAATCCCAAGATTTTAGACACTTCATGCCTCTAGTGAAAAGAAAGTCCATGGCAGGACAGTTACAAAAAGACTGAACATGTACGGTTTGTTCGGAAGCATTGAAAGAGAAAGTCCTCTCTCTGGAAATGGGTGTGGGGCGATGAAAATCTTGGGGTGGTGCACCAAAACCTAAAGCCAGAACAGAAGATTTGTTCCTGTTTCATTGGTTAGTCGCCCATATGGACTCACCTTCTGATATGCATGTCAACGTCATTTGTATTTTTTTAACATACTGTTAATATTATTTATTGAGAAAATCATGGTCACTACTTTATTCAACTTATTGATCTCTCTTACATTTGTATTTAATGAAAACCCTGCACGCATAAAACCTCTTGAGACGCCGCTTCCCGATGGTGAGGACGTTGGTTTTAGACTGGTTATATATACTCTACAAAGTACATATATTTTCAATTCAATTCAATTCAATTCAGTAATACTTTATTAATCCTATGGGTAATTAAATGTTGTTGTAAATCATCATCCTGGTTTCATTAAGAGATGTTATAGATACTTTTCATGCATTCAACCTTTATTTACACAGTCATTGATCCATGGGGATTCATTTACAATAGAGACTTGTACTGATACTGATACTGATACTGATACTGATGGCTGTGAGCAGGAAGGATCTCTTGTAAAGGTCCGTCCCACAGTGGATCCAAAGAAACTGGCTGCAGATGCCGTCCGATCCATCTATCCAGACTCGGCTGGCCTCTTGGTTCCCCTGGGCTGCAAGACCGCTTGAATGCTGGGTAGAACTCCTCCCAGAGCGATGGCCACGCCTTCCAGCAGCTGCCGAGCACCTCGTCACTACGGACAGACATCTGCTGGTGTCGAGGTACAATCCCAGTCCTTTGGCTGCCGTGAGCTACGTTTCTTTCCAGTTCCAGGATCTCCTTAGGAGATCTTAGGATTTCAGTGGTCAGGCACTTGAGCACAGCCGGCAGGTAGACGGGAATGCATCCATGGTGCCTCCTTTTCAACTCATTTGAGATTTGGTGTTGTAGTTGAGATATTATTTGAGCTTGTGAGATATTAATCAGCTGCTCCCGGTTGTAAAAAAAACAACACGTTGTTATGGTTACGCATCATAACAAATGTCCAAAAGTAAAAATGTACATACATACATAGTATACATTGATCAATACAAAACTAGTTTTATTGTCCATGAGGTTCTATTAATCCTAGCTAGTGGAAATTAAACGTGCACACCAAACAAAATCTTGGGACTCAATATAAAACTGTCTGACCAAGAGGGCTAGTGGGGGTAATATTTTTCAGGGGCCCCCCTAGCCCCCCCTTTGGTGACGCTAGTAAGCTTACAGTCAACATTAGGTAACAGTCAACCATGTGTAAGAATAGAGACGTGTTTAGAACTGAGTCGGGTTGAATTAGAGCAAATCGAGTCATGCTGAGTGGACGACGTTAAAAACAACACAAGAGAGAGTTCCTTTAGAACAACGTGACTGATCAAGTCACACTTTTACCTCAAGGTCATTGAAGGTGGTGTCAGATCGTGGGATGGATCTGTGGTTTTGTTCGTTTGCCTCTTAGTTTTCTTTGTAACAGACACTTGAGAGTCGTACTGTTTGAACAGAAAGTAAACACTGTTTTGGAAACAGGAAAGAGGTTCCCGCCCATGGGCTGGGTGTACTCACATGGGAGCAAGGAGTTTCACTTCTCCATGAGAAGATATCTGACTTTTACACTGCTGGTTTTGTTTTTCTTCACTACTGTTTCAAATATGAAGCTTTTCATCTTTCTGACAAAGCTTATTTAACTTGATCTTTAACTCATTTTTTTCCCCATTTTATTGTAGATGAAACATTTGAATCAATGAACGCACTGCACAAATGGAGGAAGGTGGGATGGATATGAAGATATAGACATACAGTATTCTGATGCAAACCTGTTAATGGTCTTTATTAAAGACTAAAAAACCTTGTATTAAAATTAAACCAAGCGGTAAATGTAAACAATAAAAAAGACTGACAGTAAAATAAAGCAAATAATGTCCAACTGGGTTTATGTGGGCTCGTTCATACAGTGCACTCAAGATTTCAAGTTACGTCTATCCTCATTGGCAACATTTTGATCAACAGGTTTTATTAGAGGTAGAGTGATAAAATTCACAGTTTTGTTCAAACTGTGATGTCACAACTCCGTTGTAGCACGGCGTACCAATCCACACATCACAGGCATGAATATCGTATTACCTGGTCTTTTAAGGGTTTATTTGAGCTGGTTTTCCTTTGTGAACTGGTTGTACAAAATACATGTTCACATATACCTCCACTGATATTTGGTTAAATGTCCCTATTTACGGGGGTTTTGTATCCATCAACTAGTTTCTGGTAAAAAATCAGGCTGTTGTTCGACCATTCTTCTTCTTGGCATAATTGATAGCGTTCATTTAAATTGGTTGGTTTCTTCAACTTTTAAACAAAGGTACTTTAGGGAAGGCCTTCCAAAAAGCTTAATGTCAGCCTGTTTTACCCACTCAGAAACCAGTTCTGATGTGCGTTGAGGATCATTGTCCTGTTGGAACGCTAAATATATGTCCATGTTTAAAGAGAAATCAAAGAATTTGAAAGTAGTCCTTCATTATTCCATCTACTTTGTGGAATGCTACCACCAACATACTCAAGTTGGAACAGTGTTCGTAGATCTGAAAGCATCCCCTTGACTCATGTTTGCCATTGAGGCCAAATCGTTCAACCATTGCAGATTGCCTAGTAAGGCAGCCTCCTATTATTGTCCACCTGACAAGGGATTCTTAACTTTATATCTCACAGTTCCGTCAACTTTAATGTGGCCCGAACTGCATCGTGTACCTCCACAAATGATATGTCAAAGCAACCAGCTCGGCACTGTGACACATGCTATTACTTTTATTGGTGTTTTGATTTACCATGGCGATGTACTTTGAAAACAAATATGCCATTTTTATTACTCGTTTTTCATAGACTCTGGTTACAAATCTAATAAGAAAAAATGGCCACTAAAAGGAAAAATCCTGTAAATCAGCCCTTTTTTATATATTAAGCTGAAATTTGGTGTAGTAGCTGGGACCAACAATAATAATGATAAGTAATGAATTTAAAAAAAATTCAAGATGGCCACCAAAGCTCAATTTTAAAAGTTTTAACTCAGCTATTTTTCCACATAGAGCTGAAATTTGGTGTGGTTATACTTGAGAATGTTCCCTATCACACAATGCATCTAATTCAAAAATCCAAGATAGCCTCCATAGCTTAAAAAATACTTTAACTCATTGATATTTTGCCATTTTA
Source organism: Garcialebias charrua (assembly GCA_038048925.1). NCBI lineage: Eukaryota > Metazoa > Chordata > Actinopteri > Cyprinodontiformes > Rivulidae > Garcialebias > Garcialebias charrua. The sequence continues at coordinate 12,806 of JBBPBX010073257.1, read as the reverse complement.
AGCTGAAATTTGGAATAGTTTTTTTTTCATTCATTCAACCTTTATTTAGACAGATAAGTCCCATTGAGCCCCGAAGACTCATTTACAAGTGAGATCTGTTTAGACAGACAAAAAGTAATGAAATTAGACACATTAGGAAATGGAGGTGAAAAAATTCCTATTAAAATCTTTCTTCATGCCTGAGAATTTTTTATAATATTAAAAAACACCTCGCACAAATAAGCACATAGTGACGTAGACATTCTGCAGAGGGGGGGAGACACCGAGAACGATGAGCAATGTTCATAGATGCTCTCGAGGTCACTGTAAGAGTTCTGATAAGGATGGAATAATCAACCAGCTCCCTCCAATGAGATCCGTAAACATTCTCGAGGATGTCGGGGAATGGCCAAGGTCAACGCTAATGAGAATCCAAGAGTCCTGAAATGATGACATAATGTTTATTCAGCTGGTTCACTCTGGTTGACGGTGGAGTTCCCCAATGGGCGGGGGTGAGCGTCAGATTACATGTCCTCCAGGCGTATTCAGTTAAGGTGGCCTTCGTCAGCCGGGGGAGTCAGAATTAGATAAACACACAGTTGTTTTGAGTACAGGCAGAACATAATGACATCTACCCTGAGTCTGTGTTGGTCCAAAAACGGATTCTGAAAATGTCCAAATTATGTGGCCACACACCGATGGAACGTACCCGTGTAAAAATCCCCGAGATCTGATCCATTCTGCCCAAGGCAACTGAGTCTGGGTACACAGACAAGAACCAAGCCATCACAAAGGCAAGCAGAGTGATCGGCTCTCAATTTACTGCCAACGACTTCCTTAATTGTAGATAAAACCAGCAACCAGCTGAATCCAAAAAGCAGGAACCAGTTATCGTAAATCCAATAGACTATATGCCACGGGCTTCCGTTCCAGCACTCCCGCAGTCATTACACAGGCGGCGCACTTCCGGTTAGCGGGAAAGACACAAACATAAATGACTAAATACAATTAATAAAACATCTGCAAACACACCAATAATAACTCCATACACATATAAAACCATATAAAATTATTGCGACGTTCCCCCTACGGATAGCCGCACTAGATCTTCGCCGAAACCTCCCCTCGGAACAACTGTTCCCACCGGTGGGCGGACACAACGGTACTCACGTGTAGTGCCGGTAGCGCGCAGCCGCTTCCCGTTTCGGGTCGTTGTCATGGTTTGCTACTAGGAGCTTAACGCTAGCAACAACGGCAGTGGATGGGAACAGGAAGTGGCAGATGTGTGTCGCATTTTACCGGAAGTACGTCACGACCCCCCGTGGCATATTATAGTCTATTAAATATGCGTCCTTTAGATCCTGACAGCAGAAATAGACACATCATCAAGTCTTCAAGTCGATGAGATATCCAGCTGTGTGCATGCCAACATGGCAAATCGGCTCGCCTAAAGCCTGTATTCTCTTTGAAGAAATGTTACCAAATTGTGTAGAGGGACCAACTGGCCAAACAAGTCCATAGTTTTTTGTTAGGAAGATATGCAAGAGAGGCTCAGAAGCAGTTTCACAGACAGACACAGCAGCAAAGCACAGCAGCGTGGGAGGGTGAGCGTCTGTCCTCGGCAGAAGCAAGTGGTGAAGTGAGTAGCTGAGAGCGAACCCCAACCCATAGTCCTGTCAAATGAAGGTTTTAAAATGGCCGCCACATGGCAGTCCTCGTCAGAGTTTCTACAGGAACTTTCTAGTTGTCTTGTCTGACCAATAAAACACTGTTCCAGTAGAGTATAAGCTTATCCATCAAGCTAAAGGTGTTGCTTTTGGAGCTGGACCTTCTTCCTGGGTACCCTCTCAGTCCACGATGACATATCTGGCCAAAACTGTGACACAACAGTTTCCAATTCATAGCAGGTTTTTTAGTTGGGTTATTTCTGGACACCCAAAGTGATTTTCCAAGGGAGGCAGATGGGTATGGATCAGTTCAGTTAAAGCTGTCAAACAAATAATTTTAATGACGTTAAAGATAGTGAATTAGGATCACTGGCCAGAGGTTTGTTGTCTTTGTCAAGTTAAAAGACATCCAAATTCTTCAGTGCCATTTATTAAAAACAGGGCTACCTTCAGAAAAAAACTATCAAATTCCAGCCAATTTTTCAGAGGTGGCCATTGCCCCCATCAGTCCCCCCTTGGTGGCGCCCTTGATCAAAAGTTCCAAGTGAACGTTTGGTACTGTTTGTAATTGTTTTTAATTTGCAACATATATCCTGCTTATTATATACCATATACGTAGACGAAAGAACGTTGTGCGTTTACAATAAAAAAAAACGAAGAAACCAATCTCGTCACCCATCTCATCACTGGTGTGGTGGAAAAAGGATAACCTAAAACCTTATCCTCTACTAAAAACAAGCATCAAAACTGAAACAAAGTGACCTCAAATTATTTCTTGTTTCTTTCACTATTGATTATTGTTGATTAGTTTATTTCTCGATACAGTGGTGCTACAGAGCAACAGACCAGGCTGTGGGATAGAACAGACTACAGTACTTGGTTTCTAGTCACCAGAAGAAGTTTATTATAAACTGGACAGTCACACAGTGATCTGTTTACTTCAGGCAGCTCCTGTTTAAGCCTGCTGAGTCTTCAATGACAGCCGTAACAATGAGATTACAAGATTACCAAAGGTGTGGACATGTGTTTACCCATGCTGGATTTGAATAAAACACCCACTTAGACGTTTACCTTTTCATTACAACAGCCTGATACAGCTATTTGTGCAATTCTAGCATAATTAGTTAAAAAACATCTTTAAAAAACAAAGTGAATCAAATAATACCAAAAATACTTTCAAACTGAAGGTTGCTAGCTTACAACTTTACACTGACATGCTAACAATGCTAACTTCTCAATGTTCCTGCTTTAGGTTTAGCATAAACATTGCTAACTGTAGCTAATATTAGCATTTAGCCCCGTCGTTTGCATTCTGTCACCTTCAGCCTGGTTTTTAAATGGAAATAGCAACTTGTTTTTACAAAGCCAGTTTACTGAAGCTGAATGAGGAAAAAAATGTTTTTAATCATTCTAAAAATGCTAAACAATAAGTGGTGTGCGCACATTTATTTCCCCCATTTAATTCCCAACAAATGTCTGAGGGCACTGGACAAAAGACAATACAATACAAAATGCCAGTTGCTAAAAGTTAGCAAAGGAAGATCAATCATGGGGTATTCAAAGTTATCCCAGTTTTTTGATTGAGGAACAATAGTCTTTCCACTATGATTAGACAGTTCTTCACAGACTGGTGAACCTCGGCCCATCTTTACTTCTATGAGAGTCAGCCTCTTTAAATGCTCTGTCCTTCTACTGATATGTTGACAAATAATGTAGCGTATTGTCCGTCATATAAGTCACAGTTTTTCACCATTCTTCTGTACGCTTTTGGTGCGGATAACTCGTTTAAAAATAGTGGACTTGAATTTATCAGATTTAAATTTTGCAGAAGCTATTTCCGCTATAGATACTCAAAGTTAACGAAAACGCTAATCTGTTAAATAGAACGTTAGTTCCGCTATCAGTGGATTAGCGGAACCGTGCTGAACACTGATAATGTGAACCGTATTTTTTGCTTTATAAGTCACAGTGTTTTGTATATACAGTATTAGCATGCCTGCCACTTATACAATGAAGCAACATATTTATGTTCTTTTCCTCAATATTTAAAACTCAATTTTTGACTGAGATCTGACGATTTCATTCATTCTGACATGGAAAATATTGAACACTACCATTTTCAGCCACTAGAGGGCCCTCGACTAATATGGCAAGCCAAGTATCTCAATAATAGGTAACAGTGACTATTAATGAGACACTTTGATTGCCATACCAAGCCACCTTTGTCTCGCTCCGAAACACATGGAGCAAACGTCAAATCAACCGCCTTTCTCCACACCGCAGGCGAAATGCAGCTGATTTGACCATTAAAGCGCATTTGTTAAGGAAAAGTTCAACTGAGACACAATTTTACTATAATTCTGAGCAAACAAAATTATTTTTAAGTGTTAATCTAGTTAAATTCTTGTTAACGTCCTCCCACGGCCACCATTTGGCAGCCTACAGTATATCGATTTTTAGCACAACACCGGCCTATGTTTCCAGGTGGTCAATGGTGATGCATAACAAACGCGACACATCAGCGGTGGCACATATTAGATGCGACTTATACGTCGAAGCAACATATTTATGTATTTTTCCCACTTTATTAGACATTTTTGGACTGATGCGACTCATACGGCGGTGCGACGTGTACGGCGGAAAATACGGTGATTAAGTGCGAAATACTCCTATGGTTTATTCGTATTTCGTTTAACACCCTTTTGTTGCCCCGTCCTCGATTTTGAGACTTTGCTGCCAAAAACATAAAAAATACATGATATTTTCCGAAAACATGGTACAATTTCTTTGAGTTCAAACGTTTGATATGCTTACTACGTTCCACTGCAAATAAAACATTGGTTAACGAAATTTGGAATTGGTTGGATTTTTGTATATATATTTTTTTACATTTGACCCAAATTATTCAGATTCAGGTCGTAAATGTATTCAGTTTTTTACACGAGCATGAAGCAGCTTTCCTTTGTAATGACGACCAGTATCTATCTTTACTAGGCAACGCTCCAGACACAGATCAGCAATAGTTTACCTCTATCCTAGAGGATCATTAGCTTATGAAGATTAGAGGCCCGTACAACCTCAGTAGTTTAAGTTTTAACATTAATGTGGTTGAAAGGAACAGCTTTTATTCTTCAGACTAGTTTTCCTGGTTTAGGCCCATGCAGATGCCCCTCACCAACTCGTGCACCACTTAGACGTGCAGAGAGTGTTGTCATGTGTGTGTGAGCCTGTAGGCGGACTTGTCTGCTAAACAGGGATTACAAGGAAGCAGAATTCCTTCCTGCTCCCTGTACCACTCTCCTGCTGCCACTTCGTACCGCAACGCTGGACGAGCATGGGGGCCGTCTACGGACACGGGTAAGTTGAAAACACCGCGGGTACATCAACATAGCTGTTTCTAAATGTGGTGACATGGAGAGAGAGCTTTAATCCCTGTTACTCAAGAAAGAGTAAGCTTATTTGAACGCTGGAACAATATGGCTAAGGACAAGGGTGTCTGAGTCTGTCTGTTAGCAAATTAACCACTTGACAAATGTTATTGAAAGTTACAACAAGGTGTAATTATTGATGCACATATACTCACATGACCAAAGTGCTGTACACATAATAATAATAATAAAATACAATCATAGAACAATTTTAAAAAATTAAACATCTCCATTACAGATGATGTCAAAGGTCATGCGGTGATCTACAACTACAACTGATTTACTTTTAATTCAGTTCAGTTTATTTATATACTGTATACTGTGGTGCTAAATCACAACAGATGTTATCTCAGGGCACTGAACAGGAACATTCACATATAAAAAAAGCCAGTTAGTAAAAGTTATCTATCCAAGGAATTCATTCAGCCTTTATTTATAAGGTAGTCTCATTGAGCCACAACTCATTTACAAAAGAGACTTTTCAGAGGCCAACATGTCAACATGATTGAAAAAAATGGCTGCCACAACAATTAAACTAAAAACACAACAAAAAAAAATGTCTAAAACCTCATTCTAAAACTCAAAAGTTACATATTCACAAAAACAAACAAACAAAAATGCTGCAGAGATTAATCGAGGTCGACTCGCCAAAATTGCAGTAGAATCAGAAAAGTCGAGTCTGATCTTAATTAAAGAGTCCCTGGAATCGCTGCTGACTCAAACGAGTCTCTGATTCGGCAGAAACTATGAACTCAGATGAATCGAATCTCTGAGTCATATTAAAGACTTGCCAAAATGTATTGACTCAGGTATTTTTTTATTTTTTTAAATTAAAATGTATTCATTTTACAATAATGAGTACAACAAATGACTTGCATAAAAAGAGAAAAAATAACATAAAATGAAAGGTAGCAGATGACGAATTATCTTATTTAATCTGCTCCTTATTTATCTAATTCAAACAAGTTATTTCATAATGACAAAACAGTAAATCATATCACCTTCTTTAAAGTGAAACTGATTATATTCATTGATATTTATTTAACATTTCAATTTTGACCAACTTCTTAAAGATAGTGATTGATTTGCCCCCTTAATTTCTGTTTTTAAATTGTTCCATAATCCGCTATACCCTGAATTTGGGTATTCTTTGTGATTTGTCCGTGATTAGGTTAAAAAGTCACCCCAAATATAAATTTGACATGAATTGACATTTTGGTTACCTTATACAGTATATAATTTCCACATTTTTAGTTCTTGTTCTTTTTTTTCTTTTTTTTTTTGTGGGTTTACATGAGCGATTCAAATGAATCAGATCACTTTAGTCGAATCTGTCAAATGAACTGACATTTCCAGCTCAGGTATTGCACTAGTGCGCATGCGCCACAGCTGAAACGTACGGTGGTGGCACGCGCGTCTTGATGAGCAGCTGTTTGTTTGAGGACTGCACGCGCTGCTGAGCTAGCTTAAAACGCCCGGAGGCTGTTAGCAAATGACCGTTTGACGAAGTTGTTTCTGAAAAAAAAAAAAAAACGAGCTGGAAAATCGTCCGAGTCCATTTGAAAACATTTTAACAACTTGTCGGTGAGTTCTGTCATCTTTTAGAAATAAATAAATAAATAAACGCGCATATTTTCTGCTCTGTGTTTGAGGGTTAAAAAAAAAGCGTTAAAATGAACCAAAAAGTGTTTTATTAGTAGTTTTTTTGTGTTAAGGGGGTAAATTCTGCTACAAATCTGTAATATTTAAGAGTTTTAATACATTCACTGAATGTATTAAAACTTTTAAGGAAAATATTTTGTTCTGGGATTACAGGAGAAAAAGGTTTTGTGTTCAGAATAAATTATGTAATTTGATCAATCTAAATACAGTTTTACTCATACTTTCAGAACGTAAATAGCTTCACAGGTTTGCAAACCACTTTAATATTTCTAAAGAGAGGACTTCACTCCAAGTCACAAGTTTTTACAAGTATTATAATGCAGTGGTTCCCAACACTATTCCTTGAGGAACACCATGCTGCATATTTTAGTTGTTTCTCTGCTTTAACACACCTGATTCAGTAGTTTAATTACTTGGCGTATGCAGAAGCCTGTTCATTCAAATCAGTTGGAGCAGAGAAGCAATGGTGTTCCTCAAGGACCAGGGTTGGGAACCCCTGAGTTGGGTTGTGACGTCACAGCTCTGGAAGCTTTGGTTAGTTAACAACTTTTGAGTTAAGGCATCTGGTACACTGCTTCATTGTGTGGCATCATGGGGAAAAAAAATCTGCTGAGATAACAGGAAGAGAATCGTTTATGGTTCATCTTTGGGTTTAATTTCCAGATACTTGAAGGTATGATGGAAAAGTCCATATGAAGCAATTGTGTTGAAATGATTCAGTTCAAAGCATTTCATAAAGTAAAGTATGGCTCTATCTGCTGGGTAATCTTTAACACTGCAGCTGAATGAAATGTAAGATTTCTTAAGAGTTTTTTCTTTGAATTCTGACTTTAATCTCAGAGCTCCAACATTAAGTCAAAAATAATTTAGGACATGCTCATGCAGCTAGGGACTGAATGGGATTGGGTGCGGTTCAAATATTTTTATTTTATTTTAAAACATAATCATTACAACAGGGTTGGGTTTCTGTATCGTTGTTTCCACCTGTCCGCTTTGAAGACCCTTTCACGTAGCACCTTCTTTAAAAAAACATAACAAAGTTCTTTGCAGCGCAACACGGACGTGATGTAACGAGGTACGAAATACTAAAAGTTTCATGCTCGTTCCCTCGCTGTGGCGATCCCTGCAGAAGGGAGCAGCCGAAAGAAAACGTCACTCATCTGTATTTAATCCATTTTTACTGTCATGAATGAGTATTCATAGAAAATGTTTCTCTCTTGAGGTTTACCTGACGTTTGGTACAACACCAGATCCTGGGTGGCCTCCTGATTGACCTGGATGACCTCTGAGATGGAGGATCACGTGAATCCTCTGGAGAGGGATCACTCCCTGTGTGTGGTTCTCCCCGAGGGACTGAAGGAGAACATCACAGTGCACGGAAGGTATTTTACTCTTTTGCTTTCTACAAGACTTGAAACGTAAATACAGTAGTTCCTGACTTCTTGCGGGGGTTACGTTCCAGACACCAGTAGGGATGTTCTATTCATTTTAGTATTTACATTCCCTTCCAAAAGTATTGCAACAAGGTACATTCTATTTTGTTTTTGTTGTACACTGAAGAATTTTGATTTAAGATCAAAAGATGAGCATGACTTAAAGTGAATAATGTTTAATATTTGGTGGCATAACCTTTGCTTGCAATGCCTGCCTCAAGCGACATCCCCAAACTGTTGCGTTCTTCATTTGTGATGCTGTTCCAGTCGTTTACCGCAGATTCCTTCAGTTCTTGTTTGTTTCGTGGGGGTTTCTCCCTTCAGCCTCCTCTTCAGGAGGTGAAATCCATTCTCTACTAGGTAAAGGTCAGGTGATTGGCTTGGCCAGTCTAAAACCTTCCGCTTTTGATGAAGTATTTTGTTTTGTTGGCACAGTGTGCTTCTGTCCTGCTGTGATAAAATTCCTTCCCATTCGTTTGGATGTGTTTCTCCGTAAATTGGCAGACAATCTGTTTCTGTACACTTTGGAATTCATTCTGTTGCTACCATCATCAGTTGCATCATCAGTTAATATTAATGAGCCTGTTCCAGAAGCAGCCATGTACGCCCAAGCCATGACATTACCTCCACCATGCTTCTCAGATGAGCTTGTGTGCTTCAGATCATAAGCAGTTCCGTTGTTTCTCCACACTTTGGCCTTTCCAGCACTTTGGTAGAGTTTAATCGTGGTCTCATCAGTCCATACGATTGTGTTCCAAAACTTTTGTGGCCCATCTCTGTACTACGTTGCAAATTTCAATCTGGCCTTCTGATTCTTACTACTTGTTTTATGAAATATTATTTATACAGGAACTAGAGATCGGCAAATCTTCAAAAGAAATCACAACTCAAAAGACTTCACACAGGAAACTGTTTTCTGCTAGAATATCCATCCATCCATCCATCCATCCATCTTCTTCCGCTTATCCGGGGTCGGGTCGCGGGGGTAGCAGCCTAAGTAGGGAGGCCCAGACTTCCCTCTCCCCAGCCACTTGGAGCAGCTCCTCCGGGGGAATCCCAAGGCGTTCCCAGGCCAGCCGAGAAACATAGTCCCTCCAGCGCGTCCTGGGTCTTCCTCTGGGTCTCCTCCCGGTGGGACATGCCCGGAACACCTCACCAGGGAGGCGTCCAGGAGGCATCCTAACCAGATGCCCGAGCCACCTCAACTGGCTCCTCTCGATGTGGAGAAGCAGCGGCTCTACTCCGAGTCCCTCCCGGATGACTGAGCTTCTCACCCTATCTCTAAGGGAGAGTCCAGCCACCCTGCGGAGAAAACTCATTTCAGCCGCTTGTATCCGAGATCTTGTTCTTTCGGTCATAACCCAAAGCTCATGACCATAGATGAGGGTGGGAACGTAGATCGATCGGTAAATTGAGAGCTTTGCCTTTTGACTCAGCTCTCTCTTCACCACGACAGACCGGTACAGCGCCCGCTTCACTGCGGACGCTGCACCTATCCGCCTATCGATCTCACGCTCCAGTTTTCCCTCATTCGTGAACAAGATCCCGAGATACTTAAACTCCTCCACTTGGGGCAGGACCTCCTCCCCGACCCGGAGAGGGCATGCTACCCTTTTCCGGCTCAAGACCATGGCCTCGGATTTGGAGGAACTGATCCTCATCCCGGCCGCATCACACTCGGCTGCAAACCGCTCCAGTGAAAGTTGTAAATCACGAACTGATGAAGCCAGTAGGACCACATCATCTGCAAAAAACAGAGAAGCGATTCTAAGGCCACCAAAACGGATCCTCTCAACACCTTGGCTGCGCCTAGAAATTCTGTCCATAAAAGTTATGAACAGAATCGGTGACAAAGGGCAACCTTGGCGGAGTCCAACTCTCACCGGAAACGAGCCTGACTTACTGCCGGCAATGCGGACCAAGCTCTGACACCGGTCGTACAGGGACCTAACAGCCCTTATCAAAGGGCCTGGTACCCCATACTCCCGGAGTACCCCCCACAGAACCCCCCGAGGGACGCGGTCGAATGCCTTCTCCAAGTCCACAAAGCACATGTAAACTGGTTGGGCAAACTCCCACGCACCCTCCAGGACCCTGCTGAGGGTGTAGAGCTGGTCCAGTGTTCCACGACCAGGACGAAAACCACACTGCTCCTCCTGAATCCGAGGTTCGACTATCCGACGGACCCTCCTCTCCAGAACCCCTGAATAGACCTTACCAGGGAGGCTTAAGAGTGTGATCCCCCTATAGTTGGAACACACCCTACGGTCCCCCTTTTTGAATAGGGGAACCACCACCCCAGTCTGCCAATCCAAGGGAACTGCCCCCGATGTCCACGCGATATTGCAGAGTCGCGTAAGCCAACACAACCCTACAACATCCAGAGCCCTAAGGAACTCCGGGCGAATCTCATCCACCCCCGGAGCCTTGCCACCGCGGAGCTTTTTAACCACCTCGGCGACCTCAGCACCAGAGATCGGAGAACCCGACCCAAAGTCCCCAGGCTCTGCTTCCTCAGTGGAAGACGTGCCAGTAGGATTGAGGAGGTCTTCGAAGTATTCCGCCCACCGACTCACAACATCCCGAGTTGAGGTCAGTAGCACGCCACCTCCACCATAAATGGTGTTGGTCTCGTACCTCTTTCCCCCCCTGAGACGCCGGATGGTGGACCAGAATCGCCTCGAAGCCGTACGGAAGTCATTCTCCATGGCCTCTCCGAACTCCTCCCACGCCCGAGTTTTTGCCTCAGCAACCACCCGAGCCGCATGCCGCTTGGACTGCCGGTACCTATCAGCTGCTTCCGGGGTCCCACAAGCCAAAAAGGCCCAATAGGACTCCTTCTTCAGCCTGACAGCATCCCTCACTGCCGGTGTCCACCACCGGGTTCGAGGGTTGCCACCACGACAGGCACCAACAACCTTGCGGCCACAGCTCCGATAAGCTGCCTCGACAATAGAGGCGCGGAACACGGCCCACTCGGACTCCATGTCCCCCGCCTCCCTTGGAACGTGTTCAAAGCTCTCCCGGAGGTGGGAGTTAAAGCTCCGTCTTACGGGAGACTCTGCCAGACGTTCCCAGCAGACCCTCACAATACGTTTGGGTCTGCCAGGTCTGACCGGCATCCTCCCCCACCATCGGAGCCAACTCACCACCAGGTAGTGGTCAGTTGACAGCTCCGCCCCTCTCCTCACCCGAGTGTCCAAGACATGCGGTTTTCTGCTAGAATAAATGCTCTTTATTTTGCCACAAAATCAATAGCAAGCAAGCAAGCTACACACTTGCATCTCAAACTTCACACAATGATTAACGCTTATACAAATACTCTTACCGTTTGACACGAGGGTGGATTGGAGAGCCGTTTTCAATCCCAAAGGCAGAGTGAGCATCAAAACAAACGGGCGATTACTCATCCCCGGTAGACTCTGACTTTGGGGGTCTAGGCTGTCTCTTTTTATTCATTTTTTAGACAAGGATTGCGTGCGAACAGAATGGGCCAAACTCTGTTCTCAGACAATCACGCAGTTTCAACAGGAACTGGACATTATCTCAGGAACTGGACATTATCTCAGTATCTCCCCCTCACCTCTAATCAAACAGTTAGAACAAAACTCCGGAGATGATGAGATCAATAAACTGATTATTCCTGTGATGATGAAATCAGCACAGTTTAACTTTTTATCGCCCAGCTCCCCGGTAGTGTGACAGATAGGGGAAGTTCTTCCCTTAAAATTACACACAATGTCTGGACATTTCAGACTGCATCAGAGAACAAACTTATTTATCATTATTCACTACTGATGAGTGGTTTGCATCTTTGGCTATGTTCTCTATATTTCTGCTCTGAGTCGTCCTCCAACAGTGGATTGCGATACCTTCACCCCTGTATCCAGTAAATCTCAGTCGGGTCATCTGGACAGTTTCTTTTTTTTATTTTTCATAGAGATATTTCGCCCTCTATCCAGAGGGCTTCATCAGTCAGAGGAGTTCCAGTAAACTGTTTCCCCACCAAGCAGTGAACTCCTTAAGTGGACCAACCAGTTTGCTGGAGCTAAGATGGTTCCTGGGGGATGTCCTGTCCCTCGTCAACTCCTCCCAGGCAGGCAGCCACAGCCAAAGTGGTTCAAGGCAACAAACCATCTTAGCTCCAGCAAACTGGACATTTCTTCTTAAATTTGACAGTAATTACTAATTATTGTCAAATTTCAAACAATAGTATCGTTTATCGCAATAATTTCCGAGACAATTAATCGCCCAGTCAAATTTGTTATCGTGACAGGCCTAGTTCTCACAATGTTTGTCATTAACTACTGTTGTTTTCTTTGGCCAACCTGTTCCACGTCTGTTGCTCAGTACACCAGTAGTTTCTTATTCAGGACATTCCAAATAGTTGTGCTTGCTATGCCCAATGTTTGTCCAATGGCTTTGATTGATTTTTTCCCCTTCTTTTCACAGCTTCAGAATGGCTTGCTTTTCTCCCATAGACACCTCTCTGGTCTTGATGTTGGTGTATCCTCTCTAACAAGAAATACCTACTTCAAAGGTTTAAATGCAAACCAAAAAGTAGACTACTGTAGTCATACAGAGCTATTTAATGTTTGAACAACGTTAAAGGCAACACCTGACCAACAAGAAACATC
>JBBPBX010073256.1:0-17877 GCA_038048925.1 Garcialebias charrua | reverse complement strand
GAGAATGAAAGAGAAAGAAGAGTGGAGGTCATAGAAACTGTGGACCAGGAAGTGGGAAAGATTAGTGAGGGTGAAGTCCGGAAAGCTCTGAAAAGAATGAAGAAGGGGAAGGCAGTAGGACCTGATGACATACCAGTGGAGGTTTGGAAATGTCTTGGAGAGGTGGCAGTGAGGTTTTTGACTCAAATATTTAATGGAATATTTGAGGGTGAGAAAATGCCTGAGGAATGGAGAAGAAGTGTGCTGGTTCCCATTTTTAAGAACAAGGGTGATGTACAGAGTTGTAGCAACTACAGGGGAATTAAGTTGATGAGCCACACGATGAAGATCTGGGAGAGAGTTGTGGAAGGAAGGCTTAGACAAGAGGTGACTATCTGTGAGCAGCAGTATGGTTTCATGCCAAGAAAGAGCACCACAGATGCCATCTTTGCTTTGAGGATGTTGATAGAGAAGTACAGAGAGGGTCAGAAAGAACTCCATTGTGTGTTTGTGGATTTAGAAAAAGCATATGACAGGGTGCCAAGAGAGGAGGTGTGGTATTGCATGAGGAAATCTGGAGTGGCAGAAAAGTATGTTAGACTGGTACAGGACATGTATGAAGACAGCAGGACATGTATGAAGACAGCAGGACAGTGGTGAGATGTGCTGTAGGAGTGACAGATAGCTTCAAGGTGGAGGTGGGATTGCATCAAGGATCGGCTCTGAGCCCCTTCTTGTTTGCTCTGGTGATGGACCGACTAACAGATGAGGTCAGGCAGGAATCCCCATGGACTATGATGTTTGCAGATGACATTGTGATATGTGGTGAGAACAGGGAACAGGTGGAAGAGAACTTGGAGAGGTGGAGGTATTCACTTGAAAGAAGAGGAATGAAAGTCAGCCGTAGTAAGACAGAGTACATGTGTGTGAATGAGAGGGAGGCCAGTGGAACAGTGAGGCTACAAGGAGCAGAGGTCACAAAGGTGCAGGACTTCAAGTACTTGGGGTCCACTGTCCAGGAAAATGGGGAATGTGGTAAAGAGGTGAAAAAGAGAGTCCAGGCAGGATGGAGTGGATGGAGAAAAGTTTCAGGAGTGATTTGTGACAAAAAGGTGTCAGCAAAGGTCAAAGGAAAAGTTTACAAGACAGTGGTGAGACCAGCTATGTTGTATGGTCTGGAGACAGTGGCATTGACAAAAAGACAGGAGAAAGAACTGGAAGTAGCAGAAATGAAGATGCTGAGGTTCTCCTTAGGAGTGACAAGGATGGATAAGATCAGGAATGAGATCATCAGAGGTACAGCACATGTTGAACAACTGGGAGATAAAGTTAGGGAGGCCAGACTGAGATGGTTTGGACATGTCCAGAGGAGGGACAGTGGGTATATTGGTAGAAGGATGTTAGAAATGCAGCTGCCAGGAAAAAGACAAAGAGGGAGACCAAAGAGGAGATATATGGATGCAGTTAGAGAGGACATGAAGGTAGTTGGAGTGAGGACAGAGGATGCAGAGGACAGAGTGAGGTGGAGGAGGATGACTCGCTGTGGCGACCCCTGAAAAGGGAAAAGCCGAAAGAAGAAGAAGAACGTAAACAAATAAAACATTTATTTAAAACAATAATGTATGCTTGTAGCAAACATTAATAATGCCAAATAATACAGTATAAATACAGCAGCCTGAATTGTGAGCAGATGGGTATATGAATAGAATGCAGCAGCTTTAATCGGGTCCCGGAGGTCACTGGTGCCTATATCCAGCAGTCACTGTGCGAGAGGCAGGGGACACCCTGGACATGTCTCCAGTCCATCACAAATAATTCAAAATACAAACGTAAACAAAGATTTCAGCCTACTGTATTGCATAAACATTTAACTCAAAATAAAATAGACTTCAAAATCATATTGCATTCATCCATGTTTCAAATGTGTATGGATGGATTTTGTTTAAAAGATTTGTTTGGTAAATCTTTTCAACAAAAGCCATCTATCCATCATCTTTACCCGCTTTATCCTTATCGGGTCCTGGAGGTCACTGGTTCGGGTCAGATTTCTTCTTCTTTCTGCCACCTTTCATTTTATGTATTCTTTCATATACTATGAGATATGGTTTTATTTTCTTTATCTTTTGGGTTTTAATTAGCCTGGCCCTCGCCTTCCTGCACAGCTCCGCTCAATTCTCATTTCCCTTCACTGCACAGTCTGGGACTTTACCCGCCCACAAGGATTTGTCCAGTAGATTTTTGTTCGGACCAATCAGAGAACAGAAGGGGCGGAGTTTTGAATGACGTCGATTTCTTGCGCAGTTATCTATCTGTAGTTTTTTTTAACAATGGCGGAAGAAGTGAAGGAAGCTATTCGGTCTGTGTTGAGAAGCCTTCCAAATATTGAAATGTTAAAGTCGGAGCAAGAAGAATGTTTATTAAATTTTATTGCTGGCAAAGACGTCGTGGCGCTACTCCCCACGGGGTTTGGCAAAAGTCTAATTTTCCAGTTGGCTCCGTTAATATCGAAGGAGGTGGCTAGGCTAAATGCTAAAGAAGCAAACCCCATCGTGATCGTCGTTTCACCTCTTCTTGCCCTAATGGAGGATCAAATCAAGGAGGCACAGAAATTAGGAGTAAGTGCTGGCCAGCTCGGTGTGAACAAAGACTGTGACATTTTGCAAGGACGCTTCAGCCTGGTCTTCGGGAGCCCTGAGTCTTGGCTGCTCAATGCTAAGTGGCGACGGATGCTAAGCTCGTCTGTGTACCAGAACAACATCATTGGCATCGTGGTGGATGAGGTTCACGTTATGTACAAATGGTAAGCAAGCATTTAAAAAAATGTAATTAAGACTGCCTTTGCATTCCCAACATTGTCACTTTTAGTTATTCTACATGGTATGATTTAAAACCTGCACATTTTGCTGTCCACTTGCAGGGGAGAATCATCCAAGGGTGAGTCACCATTTCGAGAGAGTTTTAGCAAGCTTGGAGAATTGAGATCTATCACCAAGGAGGGTGAGTTGACCAAACTTATCTCTGTTTTAGGTGCTTGAAATCTAGCAGAACGATTTTTGAAACGTAAACTGTTATTGTGAGAATTGTCTTTTAATAAAAGATAGAAAAGACATTTATTTTTAATTATTTTTGCTCCTAAATGCTGAAATATATGCAACGGCAACAAAGACAGTCAAAACAAATAGTGTCTGTGTATATTTATAATTTGACACAAATAAATGGATGGTATATAAATGTCTGTGCATGTGTATTTGAGCAATAAAAAGACGATTTACAATCAGTGACTATAAATTGTTCAAAAGCTGACTGCAGAGTCAAACAGATGTTTTCGAAAAGGAGTAAAGCTGATAAAACATCAGCATTTTTTGCACATCAAATTAAATATGCTGTCTGTGTTAACACAACACACTAATAGCACATGATGAGATAGTGACCTTATGTAAAATTTTATAAAACTTAAAAAAAAAGTGCAAAAATGGACCTATGTGCGATGGTTAAAGAGTCATCTGGACACAGTTCATTACTAAATGTGATGCTCATGAAGTTTTCACTAGTGTGACGTATTACACAACACAACTTTTTTTTTATATGATCATGTGTTTATTTTGTAATTTTCTCTGTTGAACAGGAACACCAATCTTGGCACTGACTGCTTCTGCTGACATCAAATCAAGAAACCGCGTCACTCGACTTCTTCATATGGACAATGCCATTCAGATAATCACCAGCCCCAACAAGGAAAACATCCGTCTTGGATTGTGCAAGGTGCACATCAACGAATTAAGCTGCTTTGACTGGCTTGTGAAACTTGTAAAGGACAAGGGGTCAACCATGCAACCTGTACTTATATATTGCCAAACGTTAAAAACAGTGGGGAGAGTTTTTTCATACTTAAAAGCTGAACTTCAAGACTACGCCTGGGTAGGCTGTGATCATGATCATAAAAAGGAAAACCTACTAATTGGTATGTTCCACAGCAAGACACTCCCACAAAACAAGGACCGAGTGTTGTCTTCACTGGGAGGGGAAGGTAATTGCCGTGTAGTTGTTGCAACTACAGCCTTGGGAATGGGAATGAATTTTCCTAATGTTTCACATGTGGTGATGTATGGTATTCCTGGTGACTTAGAGTCCATAATACAACAGGTGGGCAGGGCCGGAAGAAATGGTCAGCCATCTCATGCCATCATATACAACACAGGACATTTATTTAAGGTAGAGGAAGAGGTAAAGCAGCTGCTGACGGGAAGCAAAACCACATGTTTCAGAAAACGGCTGTATTCACATTTTGAAAGTGAAGCCAGCCATTTAGAACCAGGTCATCTCTGTTGCACCTACTGTCACACTATCTGCTCTTGTACATCCAGCACATGCACTGAACCCCCCCCAGATTATGAACAGATTCAGAAAAAAAATGCTATTTGCAGATCTAGGAATGTGACAGCAGAGGACAGGTCTTTGATTGCAGATCTGCTCCAGAGTTACAGGGCCAGTCTAATCACTCCATCAAATAGACTCTTCACCTCACACGAAGCATGCACTGGTTTCAGTCAACAACTGGTGGACTCTGTGTTGAATCATTGTCAATATATATTTCACCTGTCATACATAATTGACAATCTTCCTGTATTCTGCTTAGACCATGCTAAAGAAATATTTTCAATCATTTGTGATGTGTTTGAAGATGTTGATGTTGATCATCAGTCTGATTCGGGAGGGAATTTCATTGAGCCAGATTTGTATTATGGTAATTACTTCGACAAAGCTGATGATGATGATGATGCATCCAGGAGCCATGCCACTAGCTCCGAGTCAGAGCTGTAAATTGTTGGGATTTTTTTTTTTTTGCTTTGTTTTTTTTTTTGTTTTTTTTTTGAATGTCCAGAGGACCAGACTTAGCTTTTTTAGATGTTGGGATTACTGTTTTTAGTTCTGTGTGTACTCATGATGGTACACATTTGTACATATTGTCTGAATTTCTTTATTGTCAATTACCTTAACAAGACTGTTAATAAATGTGCTACTTGATATTTAAAAAATAAGTCTGTTGTAACTTCATTTTGGAATAAGACAAAAAAAAATTAAGATTAGACTTCTGAAAATTGTGTAATGACAGCAGTAAAAATAACAGATATATAATTAAAAATATTACTTTATTAATAAGCATAAGAAAATAAAAGTATACCATAGCATCCATACAGTAAAAAATACTCTTGTTCATACTAATCTAGTTACACAACAAATACCAAACTTGACAGTAGCTTTGAGATGGTCACTGTAACTGAAACTTCAACAAATGAACCTATTTTTGACAAATTTAGGCCAACTGTTACATTGCTTCGTTTCAGAGTACTGTACAGTATTGTGAGGTATGCAAATGATTGTCGAGTTGGGAGAAGGATGCTAAAGTAACCATGACGCAAAAAAGTTACATTGTCAGTGCATAAATAATATGAGGTACATGGTAAAGTAGCCTGGTTAAAACCAGACCCTTGTCCTTCACAGGCTAATGGTAAAGAGGCTACACAGTAGCAACAAGATCTTTTCAGTATGAGAACTATCAGTGCAATGTAACAGTAAAAACTTTCAAAAATTTAGAAATAATAAAAATGCACAACAAAAAATACACAGTGTAAAGGCAGTATTAATAAAGTATTGCAATTGTATAGACAGTAAAATAAAGTGGCAATATGATTCACATTTTTTGGGATTTGAATCTAAAAAAGTAACCTTCAGAGAGAGGGTTTAAGTAATAACATTGTTACTACGTTATAATGTGTACAGGAACGGTATCACGCATGTTTTCCAACAAGATGTGTAGCAGGGCCATGAAAGAAACTGAATAACACGTTTAGCAACATTTTTGTTTGTAAGGGTAATTACTGCACAGAAATGAATATAATCTCAATGACGTAAAATATGAATTTACATACAAAATTAACCCCTAGTCCAAGTACACATATGATCGAACTTTAGGCTTGTACCATTACAAACACAAGATACATATTAAAGTGGTGCAGCCCTCCACTCTTTGAGCTTTGCACGCATCCACTGACATAAGTCCTCGTAATTTAGCCTGTACAGAATGTTGCGGTTGAAGTTGGGGAATGCAAGGAAGTGTCTTCCTGGTTGGTATTTGAAGACTTCCGTCTTCCTGAACACCTGCAACAAGGTTAAAATGTCATTTGTCATATCAGCTGCATGGTGGGTGCCAACAGGCCGGGATAACTGCAGCTCTCTGTCTGCTGTTTCCATCATGGTTTTTAAAACACCAACAGACCTGCTAACCCTGTCAGCTGTGTCATTTGTCAGATTGGTGCCTTTGTTCCTCAGAAATGATTTTAGGAAGTTATTGAGATGCTCAAGGTGCAGATCCAGTGGAATGTTTTTTCCTTTGCCCCCCCTGCCATTCCAGAATCTGTTCCAAATTACATCATGTGCAACCTGAGGGGACAAAGTGTCATTGACTTGGACTGTTAATAGTAAAGTGCTATATGCATATTTAGTGTGCCTGTAAGCTTTGAAGATAAGCAGTGCCACCTTATAAAGCCTAATTAAACGCTCCCCATCTCCCTCTTTTACTGCATCCAACATGTAGAAATCCAAAGAAAAGCCTGGCCTCAGTATGTTGCTTTTTGTGGTCTGTCACACTAAAGGAAGCAGTCTCAGCAGGTGGCACAGATGCCTTGACAAGATGGTGAACTTTGTTTTCATGGTTCTCTCTGCTCTTTTTGTTGATGTACACTCTAGTACAACCAGGCTGACGGCAAGGAAGCTTCTCCTTTCCAGTGTGTTGTGGTGCACTTGCTGCATCAGTCACTGCAGCTGACAGCTCAAGTGTATCTGCTGATGTCAGAAACGTGTCAACAACTTCTGCCACAGAGTCATGGAGCCAGGTTCTTTTCTGCTCTTCAGACCCCTGCAGGACATGTTCTGGTACTACATCAGTAGTGGCTGAAAAAGGAAATTATATTTTTAAATACATTCCTTACGACGGTGTATCAACGACAATGATGTCATACATAAACACAGTTAAACAGATACAAACCTGTGACATCATCCAAATGGAAATATTCCATAGCTGCTGCCAGGAATAGTGCTGTTGTATCAATCTTCACAAAGTGTTTGTAGGCATTGTATGAAGTGTGCGGACCTTTTTTAGCATTGGTACACCTATAAATTAAAAATCAGTTATGGAAATCCCATCTGTAACATTTTAACATATTCAAACAATTGCTATGGATAAAAATTCATCACTTTAAAACTGAGAATCAATTTTATTAATTTTCAAAATGGTGACTTCTGTTATTTGTGCAAATTAATGATAGATTTTAATATCCTTCAACATTTTCCAGCTATGAAATTGCACAAATTTATTATAGTGTTAGATTGTTATTTGTTCCAATAGCTAGTGGTCTAAAACCTTTACCCATACAGCCCCGATGGAAAGCAGCCGAATTCATGGTGGCTTAGCTTTCTTGGACACACGCACACAGTTCATACATCCACACCAAATTCATGGTTGATGAAGATCATCTTAAAGGATAGACTCCTTTAAAAACATGTAAAAACAGAGACAATTTAGCATAACAAATATAAACTGGATTGAATGTGAACAAATTACTTTTGTCTTTTTAAGTATTTCACTTTTACCTCAACAGATTCATGTTGGCAAGGACTGTGCTGTGGTCTTTTGCAGATGTTTCATTAAAAAAGATCTGATGATATATCTGTAATGCATATAACAACACATATAAAACATTCAGTAGGACAATTATCAGACACCATCATTTATCTAAAACACAGTGGGTTTCATAAACATGAATATAGGGCATGAGTGAGCTTGTATTGAACGAAATGCTCACAAACCTCAAAGAGATTACGGATGGCGTGCCAGTCTTCAAACTTGAAAACAAGGCCCTCTAGACGTTCATCCTCTGTCTCTCCTTCAGAAAAGGCCAACTGGACATTCCGGCAATTGCCTTCAGTCAGTCTGTCACCCCCAACCAAAATCTTCTGAATTCCATCGGGGCACTTTGGAACATATCTGAAGACAAATAAAGTCCAGTTGATCTTGAATTGAACGCCTTTTTGATATATCTGAAGAAGTAATTGTATTTGATTATCAATTGAAACACTGTAATGTGTCTCTTACATGTGTTTAGAGTAATCGGGGAGGAAAAGCATTAATATAAAATACATTGAAATGTAGTTAGTGAAATAATTGTTAATATAAATGAAACCTATGTTTGTAAAAATGAATAAACAATTAATAATCTTGCTTGTTACTTACTCCCTCTGAAGATGCTGGAGAACATCCACTAAGTCAGCGGTGCGAGTCTCATCCTTTTTTTTTTCTTTTTTTTTTTTTTTCCATTTATAGATGGCCTCCCTTCACACCTTATAGCCATCCTCTCACTCCAATATGTATTTTTTTTATTTTATTTATTTTATTTTATTTTATTTTATTATTTTTTTTATTTTATTTTTTTTTTTTTTTTTTTTAATAGAGAGAAAGAAAGAAAAGAGAAAGTGAGACAACAAAACAACAATTATCCACAAAAAGAGCACAAGGCAAACACACCAAACCTCCGTCCACAATCCTGCAAAGCACATGACAGAACACAGCAACGAAACATACAAGCATAAAGACTGATAATATTCATGACCTTGCATTAGATTTCTATATATAAACATACCCATACCTACAAATATATATACAGTATACATACATATATATTTATATTCATTTATATACCCATCTACATATATCTACATATACATCCCTGCATCCATTTGTGTGTGGTTGTGAGCATGCATAAGTGAATAAGGTTCCTCCAATAGAACATTTAGTAGCGATTGTGAAGCATCAGAGATCTGTCCCCCCAAAGCCCGAGACAGACGAAAGGGCGATCAAAGCCCAAGACCTCAGGAAGGACCCCGAGCCCAGAGTCCCCAGGACCACCCGAACAGGACGAGCCACTCGTCCACTCCCCAGATCCGACCAAGGGGAAGAACCGGACGAACCCCACCAGGGACCACACACAATGACCCCCCGGGGTCAACAGCGACAAATGCACAGGCCCCCGCCAGAGCCCGCTGCACCGATGTAGCCCCAGGGCCGGACACCGATGCTCGGGCACCGGGGACGCCCACCCCTCAGGCCCAGACCCGACAGGACCAGAGGACCCGAGCCCCGCCAGGCAGCCACCAGGCCGAGCCGACCAACGCCCAAGCGCCCAGCCCCAGATAGTGAGGGTCCCAAGCACGCCCGCAGGCAGAGGAACACCCACCAGGGGGCCACGTGGCAGGAGCGCGACACTAGGTAGCCTCAGAAGTATCAGAGAGGGGGCAGTCCAAGTCCCAGCCTGACACTTAAACATTCATACACAGACACACTCATTTAGACCCACCCTCATCCTCACCCTCAGTCATAGAAAGACAAACAATAACGACACGTTCCATTCATAATCCCGAAGCACACTCTATACCCCCCAGGTCCAAGACATGTACCTGCTCCCTACATGGGGCAGCCCACATCCAAACCCAGGAGGTAGGCCCATTCATTCTGGGGTGAAGAGTAGCAGATATCCAAGATCCGGCCCACCCCGCGCCCCGCCGACAGGAAAGGGCAGGACACTCGAGTCTCATCCTTGAATAAAAGTCCTAGTGGGTACTATAAATATGAATTGAAAAATAAAAATAAATGTTAGTGTGCATAATAATTACTTGACTCAATCCAGCATGCATTTCATTTAACTTTCATATTTTCAATATAGTCCATGATTTGATTATTTTGATCCGATAATGAGTTATAACATACATGTGTTGAAGGACGGGCCATTTCTTCAGAGAACTGGTGAGGGATGTGGTGCACAACTACATTTGAGAGTTGCTTGAATGCATCAAGATAAGTTGTCAGGATACGGCTTCCCAACACAACAAATTCCCGGCGCATATTAGCTTGAACATCTGGTCCTGGAAGAGACTGCCCAAGATCGTAATCGACCAAAGAATTTGCCGGTTTCACATTGTCCATGTGCAGTGAGTTCACTCTGTTGATGACACACATGTGGTGTACCCAGTGTATGGACTTGTTGGTTTGAGTGATAGACTGATGATGAGTCTGAATGTAAAAGTCCAGATTGTCAAATATGATTGAATATGTAGGAGGTGCACTAGATGCTGGATGTACTGGGCCAGCCAATGGAGCTACACCCAAATCAGCCATCTCTTCGTCAGTCAGAGTACTAAATGAGAAGACGTCCGGTGCATCAAACTCCTTTGCAGACTTCCCAGTTGTCTCTGTGGTGGAGCTTTGTGCCATGTCTTCAGGGAAAACAAAATGACTCTAGTTAAAATTACATTTGGATAAAAAAATTAAAAGTCTAACACAAAGTTTTACATAAATTTAACATAAGAAATGGGTTACACAAACTAACCTGATGACAACTGGTCTTTGCTTTGCTTTTTGTGGAATGACTCCAAGTCCTTTTTTAAACACATCACCGGGCGCATGCAGTACTGGGCCATTTCTTTTTGTTTTCCAACTGCATTGGAGTGTGTTGTGCAGATGCCCAACTTGGCCAGTCGCTGGAAAGCTGCCTTTTTTGCTCCACCATAGAGCAACACCGAATTCACATAGTATGCAAGGGCGGATAAACGGTGTTCTCTTCCCCGTAAGGCTACCGAGGCTGCAGCACAAATGTGAGGTAGAGAGTTGTTAGCAACTTTGGAGATGATGCTGAACAAGAAAGGGGACAGCCGCTTCAGGTCATCATGCAACGCTTGAAAGGAAAATGTTTGCAGGTCCAGACCACTTGCTCTCCACAGCATGAAATTGTTTGCCTTGTTACAGAGGGCCACACATTCAGCCTCCACAACCTCCAAAACACTGGCTTGTAAGTGGTCCATCAATTCTTTATGTCTTGATATCAGATTGGCTGCTGTGGCAAACTTCTGCTTTGCCAAATTTTCCACAATCCCAGCTATGTCAGATTGGCATGTCAGTGACCTCTTACAGTGACTGTCGTAGGTGATCGTAATCTGAAACATCAATAAAAAGGTTGTGTTACATGAAAATAGCTAGATTAAAAATGTACATTAGGTTCAGAATTAACATTAACAATGGCAAATACAGTAACAGTTACATTATGGGCTCAATGCAGTGAAGAGTCTTCATATCCTAGTTTGTGCTTCATGACCTTCTCTCTTATTGGCTTATTGTAACCAAGCCATGGCACATGTACAATTAGGCCTCAAGAAGAAAATAGCTTTATGTGGGCCACTTAGAAATACAGATTAGAATGTAGATAACATGTGAATGCATTCAATGCTGTTACTATGATCTTGCTCTATTACTTTTCCTTGGGGAAGAAAGATGTAAAGGATCAGAAATCATCCAATTAAATTTAAAAGATGAAAAATACACATATCCAAATAAATAAATATGAACACTTAAAGTGCACCATTTACTTTACGAGGGAACTTTACTTTTTTTTTTTCATTTACTTTACGCGGCCGTGGCGTAGCGGTAATGGCAGTCGTCCCCCGATCGGAAGGTTGGAGGTTTGAATCCCGGTTCCCCACACCATGTATCGTTGTGTCCCTGGGCAAAACACTTAACCCCAAGTTGCTACCAATAGGACTGGAAAGGCGCCTTGCATGGCAGTCTGCCGCTACCGGTGTATGAATGTGTGTATGAATGGGTGGATGGCTGGTATTGTAAAGCGCTTTGGGGCCCCTCACAGGGGGCTAGAAAGCGCTATATAAATAAGCTCCAATTACCATTTCATATTTATTATATTTGTATAGCTACAACAAATTATATATTTATAACTTTATATGTATAATTAACATATACTATTTCTATGCCACCTCATGTATTTCTGCCTCATTATTCAAACTCAGTGTAATGCTAACCAAACTGATGCATTAGGACACAGACCCTCCTCATCTGCATAATGACGCAGAAATTAATAACTTAAAGGAAAAAAAGAAGAGGCAAAAATATAAAAAAACAACACAACAAAATAAAAATTATTGAATGAAATTTATTATAAAGCTATAAAGACATTTAAAGATGCATACCGGTAAATGCATCTATAAGAAAAATGGAAAAATGTATAGTAATGATGTTAATGTGTGTGTGTTCATACATACATCTATGTATGTTCATAAATAATTTCATGTGTATTTATTTATTGGGCCAATTATGTTTATGATTTTATTTCGGTGTCAGTTTTGGTACTCTTTATAACCGACCAATCACACATTCATTTTGCCATGGTCTATGACTACTGATTAGTCCTTAACTGATAATATTTGCTAAAATATCTCAAAATAAGCGTAAAAGATGTTGACGAACAATTTCTTATGTAATTTACATACCTCTGTTTTACTGCTTCTCTTTGGCACTGGCAAGTCGGTTGATCTCCTGGACTTCTTAACTGCTCTTGGTGTTTTAGATGGTGTAGTCTCCCGGTCTCTTTTGTCAGTAGAGCAAGAGGCATCTTTCTCCAGACAGCTCTGGACAACCGTTGTTGTCTCTTTGACTTTCCATTGCTGCAAAACCTCTGTATCGTGTTGTAGCCTCGTGATTATACTGCAGCATTTACGGCAAACACGGTTTGAACGTTGCGGTGTGTTTTCAATTATTAAACCTAGCTTGGACAGCTGAGATGATATATTATCAACATTCTTACTGTCAAATATTATTTTGCTGTTTGTTATAACTCCGGCGATTCTTAAATTTGTCTCGCAAAGTCTACAGCATTCATTTACAGCCATTTTGTTCGGTCGGTGGATGTTTGTTTACAACGTACGCAATTTCCGGTTCCAGCCGTCGCGCAACATACGTCACGGGCAAACGTTGATTGGGTAAAATCAGATCCAATGGTTTTGTTCCTCAGCAGAGGCCACGCCTCCAGCAAGAATCGTTTTTCAATGGCGAGGTTCCAGACCCTTGTCTGAAGCGAAGTGAAGGACAGGGTGTGGTTTTAACCAGGCAATCATTTATGTATTGAGGAAAATTATCTAATATTACATGTTTTTTCCTGAGATTTGTCAAGCTGTTTGATCAATAATGCAATACCGTATTTTCCGCCCTATCCACCTCTTCCCCCAAAAGCTCATGTAGGCCGCCATGACGGTCCGGTGCCGACCCCTCCCGGTAGTGTACTTCCGGGTAAAGTCATACCGGTGTGTTTTGCTGTGAAAAACAAGCCGGGACAACAGTTTATTTCCTCTCGTTTTTTAAATTTTTTGGGTTGTTTCTTGCTGGGTTAGAGGGTGTTACAGCCAGTTATACGTTTGAGCAAAGTGCTGTTGTAAACGTGAAGGATTTATCTCCATCGAAGGAGCTGACAGCAGCTTGTTCCTGCTGTCGAAGACGTCGCGCTCCGATCAACTTTAGTTCGGTAAACAAAATATTCTATATAAATCATTTTGTGAAACCATGTAAGAACAATATCGGAGTATAACCATCTGTTTAGTAGCTGTTTTTTATGATTTAGCGTCATCTGTGGTTAGCTTAGCATGTAGCTACTTCATGCTAACTTCCAGACGTAACGTAACACTCACAACAAAGTGCTGGTCCGTGTTGAGCCTGGACTTTTTTTGGCTGTGTGTTGTTTTAGTTAAACTGTTATTTAGCTGGTTAGATATGATTGAGACCAAAGGTGGGCACATGACCGCTAGGGACCGCTAATGCGCTAATCCGCTTACAGCTGACCTAACGTTTTTGTCAGCGTAACAGCGGAGAGTGACTAAGTTTTATAATTCATAAGCGGATTTGTGCTATTTTTATTTAAAATGCAGTACCGCTAATAACTAATTATCTATCAGTAAAAACGAATAAACTCATTTACAGGCTCTTATGCTGGCTCCGTAGCTGCTTGTTTTCACCTTTTTCCCCCTTGGTGAGGGAGCAGTCTGCTCCCTCACCGTAAAGAGCAGAGAGGAGGGAGGGTTGGAGGGGGAGCAGAGGGGAGAACAGACGCGGATCTACCATGTAGGCAAATGATGCCGTTGCTTGGGGCCCCAAATCAGCAGGGCCCCGGCCCGGCCCGGCCCCGCCCCGGCCAGTCACCTACATCACTAACATTGCTCATGCTTGTTAATGTACATTTAACATAAAAATAATTATAGTTACGATGAAAACGATAATTAAAAACGCAATACAAAAACTGGTCGATTTCTGTATCCCCCTACTAAAAATGGACTATTCCATCTTGACATCTTCCGGGTCAGAGGTGAACTCGGGTGCTAACGTTTATGGCTAGCTACTTGTGCTCGATCTCTTCATAAATCCGCAGAGATGCTGCACTGGATCACCAAATGCTTCGTCCATCGTCCTGACGGGTTCTTCAAGACAAAGAAGGCGCTGTTAGTGATGGACAGCATGAGGGTACACATCACCGATGTCATGAAAGCCAAGATTAAGACCCTCAACACCGTGCCAACCATCATTCCTGGGGGGCTGACGAAACTCCTTCAACCGCTTGACATCTCGGTCAACCGGAGTTTCAAGGCCTCCCTGAGGAAGTTGTGGGAGGAGTGGATGGTCAGTGGGGAGCACAGCTTCACAGCAACGGGGAGGATGTGGCATGCGACCTTCGCCCAGGCGGTGGAGTGGGTGGACAAGGCCTGGGCTTCTGTCACCACCCGCACATTAAAGGCAGGGTTCAGGAAGGCGGGCATCCTCCCACGGCCTGCTGGAGCTGGTGCTGAGGCAGAGGCAAGCAGTGAGGAGGAGGAAGGACAGGGACCTGGACCTCTGACCAGTGGCAAGCTGCCTCCATCCCTGGCTGAACTTGTTCAGAGTGACACTGAGGACGAGGAGTTTCTAGGGTTTGAATGATTTGTAGAATAGATTTGTAAATATTGTAAATAAAAACCACAAAAAAATATCTGTTTCTGTCATCTTTATGTGCGGGTGTACAGGCAGGGCTTAAAGTGAAAAAAATCCTGAGCCTGAAACTTCTTTGTGTTGTTGATAAAATAAAATCGTAACATTTTGCCAACGTTTATTAAAAATGCTCTCTGAAAAGTGCAAATAACTGTTTTTAAACAATTCAGCTTCAAATAACAATGACTTACATGAGGTTTCAATGTATCTGAACTTAATGTAAAATATGTGCCCCAGAGAACTGCCCTGCAGCAAAAAAACTGGAAAAAAAAAAAGACTCAACGCCACATTGAACAGACACATTTCAGTCAATTCATCTGCAATAAGTTTAGAATACTCAAAAGGACTAAATTTTGCCATCTCCCCACAAGAAATACCTGTTGTGGAACTAATCACAGCCACAGAATCTGCGATTAGGAACAACAACTTGACAGAAACAGAGGCGGAACAACTTCGGATGAAAATATCAGCTACCCTCTCCAGTGCCAAACTGCCTCCCTCAAATCTTACACCGCAGGAAAGGAAATCTATAACATCACTCAGCCAAGACCAAAACATCACCATTTTACCAGCGGACGAAGATGCACAGTAATACTCAACACATCTGATTACCAGGAGAAAATAACCGCACTACTGAGTGACAGTAACACCTATGAGCACCTGAAGAAGGACCCAACTAACACTTTTAAAAATAAAGTCATTGATTATCTGCAAAAACTCGAAAAGGAGATAACAATCAATCGATCATTGTATTATAGATTGTACCCGGGGGAGGCCACTCCCTGTCTGTACGGACTTATACACAAAGAAGGTACACCTCTCAGACCCATTGTGAGCAGCATGAACTCAGTGACATACAATGTTGCTAAACATCTGGCTGGTATTTTAGCTCCTCTGGTTGGAAACACACCTCATCATATAAAAAACTCAATTGATTTCACCAACAATGTTCAACATTTGAAGCTGACCCCGGGAGAAACTCTTGTATCATATGATGTGACTTCCCTGTTCACATGCATACCCATTTCTGAAGCAATAGAAACTGTCAAAAAACGACTTCTACAGGACAAGGATTTGGACAAAAGGACCAACTTCACCCCAGACCACATCTGCACCCTGCTGGATCTCTGCCTCTCCACCACTTCAATGACAGATTTTACAGACAGAAGCACGGCTGTGCCATGGGATCTCCAGTGTCACCCATTGTTGCTAATCTTAACATGGAGGAAGTGGAACAGAGAGCCCTTAACTCCTATGAGGGGACAACTCCAAGCCATTGGTTCAGATACGTGGATGATACCTGTGTCAAAATCCAAGCCAGGGAGGTGGAAGCGTTCACCAGACACATTAACTCGGTTGATAACAACATCAAGTTCACCAGAGAGGATGCTAACGACAACAAGCTGCCTTTTTTGGACTGTTTGGTGCATATGGAGGGAGACGACAGTCTCAACATTGAAGTTTACAGAAAACCAACCCACACAGACCAATATCTCCTGTTTGACTCTCACCATCCACTGGAGCACAAACTTTCTGTCATCAGAACTTTACTGCCTTCTGCCTTCAACACCATGATCCCCCAAACTCTGATAGACAAACTATCCACACTTGGACTAAGCCCCTCTATTTGTAACTGGGTCTTAGACTTCTTAACAGACAGACCACAGTCCGTGAAGATCCACAACTTCTCCTCCTCCACCATCACCCTCAGCACTGGCTCTCCTCAGGGATGTGTGCTGAGCCCTCTTCTGTTCACTCTGCTCACATATGATTGTACAGCCACACATCCAGGCTGTCATATTGTTAAGTTTGCAGATGATACAGCTGTGGTGGGATGCATCACAGATAATGATGAATCCAGCTACAGACAGGAGGTGGAACATCTGGAGAGCTGGTGCAAAGAGAACAACCTTCACATGAATGTGAAGAAGACGAAGGAGATGATTGTGGACTTCAGAAGGAACAAACACACCCACACCCCACTGTATATAGGTGGATCTGCGGTGGAGGTGGTCTCCAGCTACAAATACCTGGGTGTACACTTGAATGATAACCTCAGCTGGAGCAATAACACCACCAGCCTGATCAAGAAAGGTCATCAGAGACTCTACTTCCTCAGACGGCTGAGACGAGCCGGTCTGAGAAGCCCAGTCCTCACCTCGTTCTACAGGTGTGCAGTGGAGAGCGTCCTGTGCTCCAGCATCAACGTGTGGCATGGAGGCTGCACAGTTGCAGAGAGAAAAGCTCTACAGAGAGTGGTGAAGGCTGCACAGAAGTCTGTGGGAGTCAGTCTCCCCACCATCACAGACATTTACACCTCCAGATGCAGAAAAAGAGCCACCTGCATCATGAAAGACCTCACTCACCCAGCACACTCACTCTTTGCACCACTCCCCTCGGGACGGAGGTTGAGGAGCATCAAATGTAGAACCACTAGACTGAGGAACAGCTTCTACCCTGAGGCTGTCAGACTCATGAATAAATAAATAATAAGAATAAACACTGCAAAATGTCACATCATACTGATACTGATCTGTTTCTTGTTGCTGCGTTCATCTGTGACCATCTGCTCATGTTCGTGCTGCTGTTTATAATGATGTTTTTCTACTACATTAGGGCTTAGTGTATTACTAGCTGATGTTACTAGTGTATTACTAGCTGCTGTTTATAATGATGTTTTTCTACTACATTAGGGCTTAGTGTATTACTAGCTGATGTGATGTCTCTCTTAGTTAATCCTAGATGTTATTATTGTCTTTCTCTTGCATTTGTTGTTGGATGTAACTGGGACCCTGTGTACATAATCTCGTTTTCAACACATGTACTACATGTGGTGCAAATGACAATAAATTCTCTCTGACTCTGACTCTGACTCTTTACAGCATCGGGCAGAACACATCCCCACAAGGACAGAAGGGAAGAAAAAGGAACAGAAACACATCAACAAATCTCTGCAAACATGTGGATATCCCAACTGGGCTTTTGTCAAGTCA
>JBBPBX010073255.1:5308-17877 GCA_038048925.1 Garcialebias charrua | reverse complement strand
ATCAGAATCGGTTTATTATTGCCATTGTCAAAGAATAAAATTCACTGACTAGGAACTTGCTTTGGCATAGAGGTGCAATAAAAAGACGTAAAAATAGAATAAAAACACATGAACACACCAACCAATAAACACAATGCAGTACAGCACAATATTCACAATAATATTCACAATAAATGGCAGTGACAAATGGTGCTAGAAGATAAATGGAGTGATGATGTACAGTTTTAGGCCAGTGATAAATGTTAAGGCAGAGTTAAACAGTAACAGGATTATGAATGTTCAGAAGACTGACGGCAGATGGAAAGAAACTGTTTTTATGGCGGGAGGTTCTGGTCCGAATGGACCGAAGCCTCCTGCCTGAAGGGAGTGGATCAAAGAGTCCATGTGCAGGGTGAGAAGGGTCAGTTGTAATCCGACCAGCTCGTCCTACTGTCCTGGAGGTGTACAGATCATGGATGGATGGGAGACTACAGCCTATTACTTTCTCTGCAGAGCGCACAACACGCTGTAGTCTCTGTCTGTCCCTGGCAGTGGCCCCGGCATACCACACTGTGATGGAGGAGCAGAGGATGGACTCAATGATGGCCGTGTAGAACTGCACCATCAGCTTGGCCGGCAGCTTGGCTTTCCTCAGCTGCCGCAGGAAGTACATCCTCTGCTGAGCCTTCTTGATGAGGGAGCTGATGTTCAGCTCCCACTTGAGGTCTCGGGTGATGGTCACACCCAGAAACCGGTAGGAGTCCACAGTGATGACGGGGGTATTGTTGAGGGTGAGGGGGGGCAGAGGGGCTGTGACTCTCCTGAAATCCACGATCATCTCCACCGTCTTCTGGGCATTAAGCTCCAGGTTGTTGTCGCTGCACCAGGTCACCAGCCGGTTCACCTCCCTCCTGTAGGCAGACTCATCACCATCAGAGATGAGCCCAATGAGGGTGGTGTCATCCGCAAACTTAACCAGTTGTACAAAGTCATGACTGGAGGTGCAGCAGTTGGTGTACAGGGAGAAGAGCAGAGGGGAAAGTACACAGCCTTGTGGTGATCCTGTACATATATATATAATATATATATATATATATACTATATATATATATATATATATCCATCCATCCATCCATCCATTTTCGTCCGCTTATCCGGGGTCGGGTCGCGGGGGTAGCAGCCTAAGTAGGGAGGCCCAGACTTCCCTCTCCCCAGCCACTTGGAGCAGCTCCTCTGGGGGAATCCCAAGGCGTTCCCAGGCCAGCCGAGAAACATAGTCCCTCCAGCGTGTCCTGGGTCTTCCTCTGGGTCTCCTCCCGGTGGGACATGCCCGGAACACCTCACCAGGGAGGCGTCCAGGAGGCATCCTAACCAGATGCCCGAGCCACCTCAACTGGCTCCTCTCGATGTGGAGAAGCAGCGGCTCTACTCCGAGTCCCTCCCGGATGACTGAGCTTCTCACCCTATCTCTAAGGGAGAGTCCAGACACCCTGCGGAGAAAACTCATTTCAGCCGCTTGTATCCGAGATCTCGTTCTTTCGGTCATAACCCAGAGCTCATGACCATAGATGAGGGTGGGAACGTAGATCGATCGGTAAATTGAGAGCTTTGCCTTTTGACTCAGCTCTCTCTTCACCACGACAGACCGGTACAGCGCCCGCTTCACTGCGGACGCTGCACCTATCCGCCTATCGATCTCACGCTCCAGTTTTCCCTCATTCGTGAACAAGATCCCGAGATACTTAAACTCCTCCACTTGGGGCAGGACCTCCTCCCCGACCCGGAGAGGGCATGCTACCCTTTTCCGGCTCAAGACCATGGCCTCGGATTTGGAGGAACTGATCCTCATCCCGGCTGCATCACATTCAGCTGCAAACCGCTCCAGCGAAAGCTGTAGATCACGAACTGATGAAGCCAATAGGACCACATCATCTGCAAAAAACAGAGAAGCGATTCTAAGGCCACCAAAACGGATCCTCTCAACACCTTGGCTGCGCCTAGAAATTCTGTCCATAAAAGTTATGAACAGAATCGGTGACAAAGGGCAACCTTGGCGGAGTCCAACTCTCACAGGGAACGAGCCTGACTTACTGCCAGCGATGCGGACCAAGCTCTGACACCGGTCGTACAGGGACCCAACAGCCCGTATCAAAGGGCCCGGTACCCCATACTCCCGGAGTACCCCCCACAGAAGCCCCCGAGGGACGCGGTCGAATGCCTTTTCCAAGTCCACAAAGCACATGTAAACTGGTTGGGCAAACTCCCACGCACCCTCCAGGACCCTGTTGAGGGTGTAGAGCTGGTCTAGTGTTCCACGACCAGGACGAAAACCACACTGCTCCTCCTGAATCCGAGGTTCGACTATCCGACGGACCCTCCTCTCCAGAACCCCTGAATAGACCTTACCAGGGAGGCTTAAGAGTGTGATCCCCCTATAGTTGGAACACACCCTACGGTCCCCCTTTTTGAATAGGGGAACCACCACCCCAGTCTGCCAATCCAAGGGAACTGCCCCCGATGTCCACGCGATATTGCAGAGTCGCGTAAGCCAACACAACCCCACAACATCCAGAGCCCTAAGGAACTCAGGACGAATCTCATCCACCCCAGGAGCCTTGCCACCGCGGAGCTTTTTAACCACCTCGGCGACCTCAGCACCAGAGATTGGAGAGCCCGACCCAAAGTCCCCAGGCTCCACTTCCTCAGTGGAAGACGTGCCAGTAGGATTGAGGAGGTCTTCGAAGTACTCCGCCCACCGACTCACAACATCCCGAGTTGAGGTCAACAGCACGCCATCCCCACCATAAATGGTGTTGGTCGCGTACCGCTTTCCCCCCCTGAGACGTCGGATGGTGGACCAGAATCGCCTCGAAGCCGTACGGAAGTCATTCTCCATGGCCTCTCCGAACTCCTCCCACGCCCGAGTTTTTGCCTCAGCAACCACCCGAGCCGCATGCCGCTTGGACTGCCGGTATCTATCTGCTGCTTCCGGGGTCCCACAGGCCAAAAAGGCCCAATAGGACTCCTTTTTCAGCCTGACAGCATCCCTCACCGCCGGTGTCCACCACCGGGTTCTAGGGTTGCCACCACGACAGGCACCAACAACCTTGCGGCCACAACTCTGATAAGCTGCCTCGACAATAGAGGCGCGGAACATGGCCCACTCGGGCTCAATGTCCCCCGCCTCCCTCGGAACGTGTTCAAAGCTCTCCCGGAGGTGGGAGTTAAAGCTCCGTCTTACGGGAGACTCTGCCAGACGTTCCCAGCAGACCCTCACAATACGTTTGGGTCTGCCAGGTCTGACCGGCATCCTCCCCCACCATCGGAGCCAACTCACCACCAGGTAGTGGTCAGTTGACAGCTCCGCCCCTCTCTTCACCCGAGTGTCCAGGACATGCGGCCGCAGATCAGATGAGACGACAACAAAGTCGATCATCGAACTGCGACCTAAGGTGTCCTGGTGCCAAGAGCACACATGGACACCCTTATGCCTGAACATGGTGTTTGTTATGGACAATCCATGACGAGCACAGAAGTCCAACAACAGAACACCGCTCGGGTTCAGATCAGGGGGGCCGTTCCTCCCAACCACACCCCTCCAGGTCTCACTGTCATTGCCCACGTGAGCGTTGAAGTCCCCCAGCAGAACAAGGGAGTCCCCAGGAGGCGCACCCTCCAATACCCCCTCCAAGGACTCCAAAAAGGGTGGGTAATCTGCGCTGCCGTTTGGTGCATAGGCACAAACAACAGTCAGAGCCCGTCCCCCCACACGTAGGCGAAGGGAGGCTACCCTCTCGTTCACCGGGGTGAACCCCAACGTACAGGCACCGAGATGGGGGGCAACCAGTATGCCCACTCCTGCTCGGCGCCTCTCACCAGGGGCAACTCCAGAGTGGAAGAGTGTCCAACCCCTCTCAAGGAAACTGGTTCCAGAGCCAGAGCCATGCGTTGAGGTGAGTCCGACTATTTCTAGCCGGAACCTCTCAACCTCACACACTAGCTCAGGCTCCTTCCCCACCAGAGAGGTGACATTCCATGTCCCAATGGCCAGCTTCTGTAGCCGAGGATCAGACCGCCAGGGTCCCCGCCCTCGGCCACCACCCATTCCACAATGCACCCGACCCCTTTGGCCCCTCTCACAGGTGGTGAGCCCATGGGAAGGGGGACCCACGTCTCCTCTTCGGGCTGTGCCCGGCCGAGCTCCATGGGTAAAAGCCCGGCCACCAGGCGCTCGCCAACGTGCCCCTCCTCCGGGCCTGGCTCCAGAGTGGGGCCCCGGTGACCCGCGTCCGGGCGAGGGAACATTGTTTCCATTTATTTGTTCAAATCCCGGTCCGGGGCCTTTCTGGGTGGAGTTTGCATGTTCTCCCCGTGCATGCGTGGGTTTCCTCCGGGTACTCCGGTTTCCTCCCACAGACCAAAAAACATGCTTGTTAGGCTGATTGGTGACTCTAAATTGACCCTAGGTGTGAGTGAGAGAGTGGATGGTTGTTTGGTGTGAGTGAGACAGGTCCCTCTTGTAAATGAGTCCCCGTGACTCAACGAGGCTAGCCTGTATAAATAAAGGTTGAATGAATGAATGAATATATAATATATATATATATATATATATATATATATATATATATATATATATATATATATATATATATATATATATATATATATATATATATATATATAAATGTTTGCGTCTAGGTAATAAGACAACTTTTCTGCTGAAAAGAAATCACATTACTACAGCAGACATTTTTACAAGTTAAAAATTACATATTTATAAATATTCAAATATCAAAGTAACGATACGTTTTTAATTAATATTACAATTATTAAAAGTGACATTAATTTGTATACCTGTTCATCTTAGACTCCGATCTTTGATGTTCCTTAGCTGCCTTTGTGGGAGTGAGCACCAGTCAACTTCAGTAGGAGCCCAGTCTGGGTTTGACCTGTCGTACATGTGTGCAGCCGTCCTGAACAACATAAAAAAATTAACAGAAGCAATTATTCAAATGTTGGAAGTTATACACAAAACATTACTTTTTAATGTAATATTTTCTGAACAGACACATTCCCAATGCTTTATTCACACATGCAAACAAAAGGGAACCAAAATCAAAACAATGACAATGTTGCAGTGTTCAAATATTATCTATTTGAAATATAATGTGTATGTATACATACACAGTGTACGTATGTATACATACAGCATTATATACTGTAGTGTGTACTCTCAGCTCTGCATGTACATACTGTGGACTCTACTGCCACATCAAATTTTAGCTCAAAAACTGTCAGTGATATAAACATTTTTGTTTCCAATATATTCAGGTAGCGATAGGGGCCATCTTAAATGGAGTTATCCTAAAGCTTATCAGTTGTAAATGTCAGTCCAGTGATTAGTTATAGAAAGTTTCATATAAATCTGCCCCTGCTGAAACCCATCTGTTCTCTCTGGCGTCTCATACTGTGTGAGCTGACTTTGTGTACATGTCTATATTTTATCCTGTGTTTTCATTTTAATGCTGTTCTTATACTTGTACATTTCATTATAATTTCACTGCTGTAAATGTCATAGTTTTACCATTAGTGTGTGTTACTGTTTCTGTAATTTTATTGTGATGCACCAGTTGAAACAGTTTGTCGTGTGGGTCCATGAGTTATTTTGCTAACAGACAAACAGACTGACTACAAGCGTTTACGTGTGTCAGCCTGATATCACAGGGTAAATAAAGGTTCAAAATACATGATTAACAAGCAGCTTCCTAACAGAGAGTTGAGGCTAAACACGAGCGAGGCACTTTGTTGTCTGTGTTACTGTTTCTGTAATTTTATTTTGACTTGACTGGCGTGTGGCTCCATGAGTTATTTTGCTAACAGACAAACAGACTGACTACAAGTGTTAACGTGTGTGTCAGCCTGATGTCACAGGGTAAATAAAGGTTCAAAATACATTATTAACAAGCAGCTTCCTAACAACAGAGAGTCGAGGCTAAACACGAGCGAGGCACTTTGTTGTCGTGTGTTACGGTGTGGATGTTAGCATGTTAGCATAGCGTTGCTAAGCTAGCGACAGTAACAGAGGAGCTAGATCATGAAAAAAACTGTTCAAACACACACAGTTTCGCTAAGTTAATCACATACAATTTTGGCTTACCTGAAGTGATCGGAGCATATTTTTGATGTTGACGATGGCAAATCCTTGCGGTTGATCTTACACAGCCAGACTCGCCGACGTTCAGTGGTGAGCGCTTCTGTATCTGGTCCTTCATGCTTCCTTATTTTCGGAATTACGTAAAACTTACGCTTGGCAATTGCTGGCAATTGCTCGATTGGTACAACCACTAACCCAACACGAAATAACCATTGCAATTATTTACAAATTAACAACCACAAAAAATACACTGCTCGTAACCTACGCTGCTACTAGTGGTCAGGAGTGGAAGTATCACCAACTAAAATGGCGGACAACCCGGAAATGTCCATTATGTGACGTCACATGGGAACTATGTATTTGAAGACAAATACTGGAGTGTGAAGTGATAAAGGGAAAATCAAATGGATATGATACTGTTTTGCTTTAAACATTTGACAGTTACATTTAGCTGTTGGGATTTAGCTGTTTCTATTGAAAAAGTAAATTGTTGAAATTGTCTCTTAATTATTAGACATGGTACATCTAATGAATTGTTCGGTGATTTGAAAAAGATCAGTCAGCACTGAACAAGGAGATGAGAACAGATTAAACTATGGTAAATGGACGGTACTTTGTTGACCAAAAAGGCCGTAGTCTAACAATTTGCAAGCTTGGTGTCCAGCTCTTCTCTCAACAGACTACAGATTTCAGTACTCTTCAGGAGGAGGTGCCGGAGAATCCCACCTCAAACTGGGTCCTGCTGAGAGTTGGGAAACGAAAAATGAGAGGAGCAGAGGTGGACGGATCAGTACAAGGTCTAAGAAAGAACATCACCCGCAGCATGTCTAAAAGGAAAGGCTCCACATGGTTTCATCTCAGCCAAAGTGCACCTGCTGGAGGGCCCAAACGCTCGCTGGACTAGGTGGAGAAGGATCTGCTGGAACAACAGGGTTAAAAATGCTCACCACGGCATCTGGAGGAGGTGATCTGAACCTTGTGTAAGTTCATTATTTGCCCATGGTGGAATATATCAGTCAGTCAGGTAGAAGGGGGAAAAGATGGACAAATTCCCAGCCTGACTATGAGGAAACAAAGTTGCGACGAGGGATCCTGGGGACGAGGAGCCAAGGTCTCCCAACAAACGTACCAGCACAGAAGACCTGCTACCTACACTGTAAAAAAAAATCTGTAAAAAAACAGGTAAATGTACTGTGGAAGTGTGAAGTAATTTTCCGTTATCATTTTTTACAGGGGTTTCTCCATTTTTTTTCTCGCGCAAAGCACCCTGGGAACAAGAACCTTTGAGAAGAAGAGCGAAAGAGGACTCCATTTCCCTGGCACCCCAGATTAACAGAAATTTATGTAAATTAAACATTAAAAAACTGTTAAATTACGGGAAAAATCCGTTTTAGGGTTTACGGAAATATCAGTAAAAAAACGGAGAATGTATTGGCAGAAAATTACCAGGACATTTTCCGTTTTTTTACGGATTTCTTTTTTTTTTACTGTGTAGGGTGTTACACATGAATGTTTGTGCTGTAGTTCAATCATTCTGAGGAAACAACCAGAGCTTTTAAAATGGTCCATAGATTCAATGTAAAACTCTAATTATTCTAAATTTTACTCCAGTCAATTGGACACTCTATCATTCTAAGTTCATCGAGGTATTTTAAAGCTGATTTGAAAAAGAACAAAATCAGCTTAATATTGTACTGGGGTTAAGAAATTTAAATTGTGAAGTGGTTTTACAGTGTTTTGATTAGCTTTTAAAGTTTACTAGTTCTAAAGTTAGTTAGTCTTTCAGGAATATTATATTGTTTTCATTAACGTTTAAGGTTGATTATTTTGGGAAATTGACTAGTTTTTATTAACTTTTCAGGGTTTTTTAAGGTTACTCTTTTGATATTTTCACAAGTTTTAGAATGTTTTAATAAATTTGAAGGTTTATTAATTTGGTATTTTCACAGGTTTGGAGGTGTTTTAACCGTGGGTCTGTTCCAGAACCCTTAGGCGGCAATGTTCCTCACTTCCATCATTTTTCTGTGTATAATACTGTGTCATTCCAAGTCATTCTTGCTGCCAGCATAAACAACCAAGGGTCAACCGCAGGGACTCACTGAACGTAGGGCCTGGTCTCCAGTGCATGAGGTGGAAACAACTGAATGTTAGGAGGGGATTAACAGGGCAGACGGATTAAGCACAGGGTAACCACAGGCAGGTCAAAAGAGGGTGGAGAGAAATGGGAAGGTCAGATCAGACTTAAAAGCCGCACCTCTAGATGATGGACAGCTCAGAGCTGACTGCACGGTGGTACATCAAATAGACCAGAGGTAAAATAGCTCAGGAGAGATTTGTAGGGAACTCAATCAGTACCAAGGGCTGTGGTAAGTGCCCTAATTGAAAAATTAAAGATTAAGAAAAGTCACCAATTTCACTAACTTAGCTCATGCTTTTAGCAGTTTTGGAGTCAGATTATGTTAAAGTTCTTAGATTCTTATTATTTTTTGTGTTTTGGTAGTGTGCATTATACCTTGTGCTAGAATGCTTGTTGGTAAAATAAATTAGGCTAGACTGGAACCGCTAATGTGATGCCCCTGATGAAGACCCTAGATGACATCTTAGAATCACCTGGAGTTGGCAGAATCTAATTATCTGTAAGATCAAACTTTTTTGTGATCTCCCATGGATATAAATGTGGGGAGATCAAAAGAGGGTGTGTTGGATTTTACAGCTTTTAATATCTTTATATATCTTGGTACAAGCTTTGAAATGTCACTGATGATGCATTTTACACAATGTGTGTGTGTCTTTTTATTCTATTTACAGGCCTGTATTCATATTAGTGTTCACTAATTACTTTATGTTTTACATATAATCTCACATTTACTAATAGTAATCTTACAAGTTCAGACTTTATATAGTTTCAAGCTAATCAAATTTCTGAGTGCACCATGACCCAGGAAGATACTGTCTGCTCTCTGAGAAGAGCAGAGCTGGCCACATGTTGCAGCTCGTTAAACTGCTTAAACTTTTGATTAACATAAATACAGTTAAATCACAACACATATATACTTTATACTTAATACAAATTGACTAATTAGTCTTTCATAGTTCTCACACTAATGATTAGACACAAATAGGAGTGTGTTAACACTTTTTAATGTAGACCATTAGAGTCAAAGTGAACAGTTGATATTGTGTGCTCCTCTGGGTAAAACAACCTTCATAAATTCACCCTTATCACTGAGGAATGGGTGTCTGCAGTCTAAACAGTCTTCATGTTACCATGGGGACAGGGGCTGCCCATGATTGGCTGACCCACACGGTGTCAATCAACATCAAGAGGTTTAGATAACCAATCACAAGCCGATCCACTCCGGAGGGGGTGGGGCTTGACAAAACCCTATAAATCTAACTGAAACACAAAGCTTCCTTGAACAAAACTTCAGGCAGCTTCATAAAAGGTTTGCTATGACATTGTTCCTCATAATGCATTCTGATTATGTAAATCTGCATACTTTGATTTCTGCTCAATTAAATCTTTTTATAACAAGGTGAAGTCTCCTGGAATTATGTACCTGGATCATTTTGAACACAAGCAGAACCCTTCAACTTATATAGTGCTTTTCTTTATAATCAAGATAGTGCTTACAACACAATGTGTGCCCTCATTTACCCATCCAGGCACACATTCATACAGCACTCTACTGCATACCATACCATAGCATAGCATAGCATACCATACCATATCATGCCATACCATACCATGCTATATATATATCATATGAATAAAGGGAGCAGTCGGTCTGCTGTCATCCAGACGGATTTCCTTCACTAATAACTCATATTTCGTTATTTAGAAAATATTCTGAGTTTAAAGAAGATTAAATGCAATGACACAAATTGGTTAAATTAAAATAAAGCGGCTTCAAACCCCCCCCCCGCCCCCCCCACCGTGCCCCCGTGCCCCACGTCGACCACCGTGCGCCCCCCGCGCGTGGCGCAGCCCCCCCCGTGCC
The DNA here is from genome assembly GCA_038048925.1 of Garcialebias charrua. Lineage (NCBI taxonomy): Eukaryota > Metazoa > Chordata > Actinopteri > Cyprinodontiformes > Rivulidae > Garcialebias > Garcialebias charrua. The sequence continues at coordinate 7,743 of JBBPBX010073255.1, read as the reverse complement.
CCGGGGATGGTCCGTGCGCGCCGCACGAGTGGGTCCTCGGCTTTATCACAGCTTGAACACGCATGCTGTTGGCACGCGTCTTGCGCAAGGTGCGCATGGCATTTATTTTTCCATCCATCTCGGTAGCGCAGACTTTTCCTTGAAGCCATTTTCAGATCAAACCATTTATTCTTGATTTCTGATACTGTACGACCCACGGGAGACACAACATGCACTAATATTAATATGAAGTTAACTGTAGTTTCGAGACATTTTAAAATGCTTTTGTTCAAAAACACATCCGACACTTGCGGGGGGGGGGGGGGGTAGCGGTGCGCGACAGCGCGACTGAGAGCAGAACTTCAATCTCCGAACGTGTAAAGTTCTTCTTTTTACTTCTCGATTTTGAATGAATGGACACTTCCTGCGCTCTGAGGCAGGAAACGTAGCCTTATATGGTGTTTTGAGGGGTGGGAATTATGTAAATAACCTCTCCGCGTGCACGCGCAGGTGGATAGAACAGGTGGGATTCATCATATTTACGCAGCTCATATACACACTTTTCCTAAGGATAGAAGAGTTTGTTGAATCTGACGTGGCATGTTCGTACGAACGCTTCGTACGAACAAAAGTAGGAGAAATTTAGGATAAAAATACGAACATAATAATAATAATAATAATAAACTTTATTTGTATAGCACCTTCCACAATGCCTTGCATTGACCAAGGTGCTTAACAGGATAAAAAGAAGAATAAACGGGAACAATAGATCAATGAAAATAGAATAAGAAACCACAGCGATAAAAGAAGGCAATGGAAATAAAAAATGCTACATACTAAAATAACACAAGTAATAAAAGTTACACACAGAAAGCTTTTTTGAACAAGTGGAAATAAAAATGCAATTGAAATAAAGATGCTACATACTAAAATACAAAATAATAAAAGTTACACACTGAAAGCTTTTTTGAACAAGTGGGTCTTCAGTTTGGTTTTGAACAGAGTCGGATCGGAGGTGGCACGCAGCTCAAGGGGGAGGCTGTTCCAGGCTTTTGGGCCGGCAACAGAAAATGTGTGTTCGTGCATGTTCGTGCATGAGGCCCATTGATTGGTTGAATTTTCAGCAGCTGAAGAATAAATGCACAACTGCCATCAAAGCTTCAAAACGTAACTATTTTTATCTCAGACCTCCAAAAATCTAAACGACCCTAAAAGATTCTGGAAAACCATCAAATCTCTCTCAGACATCTCCCAATCATCATCTGATCTCCCATCACAACTTCTCGTTAACTCTGTTCCTGTGTCAAATAAGCACGAGATCCTGAACTGTTTCAACAAACATATTGTTGCTTCTAGTTCATTATTTGACACAGTTACTAATGGAAAATCAGCCACTTCATCTAATAACCAAACTTCTACAAATCAAATCCCTCCTACAAGTCAATCCTCAGTTAATCACACCTTCTCTTTTTCTCCGTTCTCAGTCAGTGAGGTAAATAAACTGTTAAAAGGTCTTGATCCTAAAAAATCTGCAGGTCCAGATGAACTTCCACCTTATTTCTTAAGGCTGGCTGCTCATATCATTTCAGTCCCTGTGACCCACATCTTTAATCTGTCCATAAGCCAAAACTCCATTCCGGATGCTTGGAAAACAGCCTTTGTTCTTCCTTTGCTGAAGGGAGGTGACCCCACCTCACTGAACAACTATCGACAATCTCTAAACTCTGCATTTTAGCCAAGGTTCTAGGAAAAACTGATAAACTCTCGAATCAAAAATTAACTGGACTCATTTAACATCTTACCTCTCCATCAATCTGGTTTCAGGAAACAACACAGCACAACTGCTTCACTGAAGGTTCTTAATGACGTTGTTGAAGCATTGAATGCTAAGGATTATTGTGCTTCACTTTTCTTAGACCTGTCTAAAGCTTTTGACACCGTGGATCATGACATCTTGTGTCATAAGCTCTCAGAAATAGGTTTCTCATATCACACCATTGGTTGGTTCTCTAACTCAGTGTTTTTCAACCACTGTTCCGGGAGTGTGCCGCGAGTGATCTTCAGGTGTGCCGTGGAAATTATCCAATTTCACTTAACTGGTCTAAAAAGATTTTTTGAAAACAAATTAATTATCTGCGTTCGGCCGTACGCCGCTCTACGCCGTTTGTACGCAGAGGCATGCGCGTATCCCCACACGGCATGTACGCGCAAAGCTAAATTTTTACGACAGTGAACGCAAGCGCGTTGTCGCACAATAAAATGCCCGGCGCCGGACTGTTTTGTATGTGACACAAATATATTAAATTCCCCTTCTTCATCTTTGATCTGGCCTTTTCTTTTTTTGCCAAAAGTCAAGTGATTGCTTCCTCCTCCGGTGACTCCATGACTGAAATGATGAGAAATGAATGAATTTGTCACAAGCGATTTAAACTCTGGTCCAACGTGGCTGCGTGAGG
>JBBPBX010073252.1:0-10533 GCA_038048925.1 Garcialebias charrua | reverse complement strand
GGCATCTGGTTAGGATGCCTCCTGGACGCCTCCCTGGTGAGGTGTTCCGGGCATGTCCCACCGGGAGGAGACCCAGAGGAAGACCCAGGACGCGCTGGAGGGACTATGTTTCTCGGCTGGCCTGGGAACGCCTTGGGATTCCCCCGGAGGAGCTGCTCCAAGTGGCTGGGGAGAGGGAAGTCTGGGCCTCCCTACTTAGGCTGCTACCCCCGCGACCCGACCCCGGATAAGCGGAAGAAGATGGATGGATGGATGGATCTTTGTAAGTACAGGTGTTTCCAGCAGCGTCTAACTGGCCCGGCGGTGCACAAAGATTCGCTTGCCCGCTGGGCCGACACGCATTTATGGACCTGTCAGGCCTGTCATGATCCAAATATATATATTTTAAATAAATTATGTCGACCGTGACATCACATTTGTTGAAGTTTTTGAAGGACATCACGCTAATCCAATGAAAACTCACAGCACTCCTCAGCTGGCTCAGTCATTCCCTCCCCAATTTGACCAAATTTATATACTGTATTCAAATCCATGTTTATTACAGTAATTGATTAATGAGATAGTCCACACATCCCAAAACACATTGATTGTAGTACATTCAATTTAGAAATGAACACACCAACCTTTAAAAATAAAGAAACTGTGCTCTAATTTGACTTTTAGTGAAGTGGAACTTTTGTTTAGTTAAATTTTTTAATCTGTTAATATACAAATGCTGTTTTAGTCACATTTTATGATTTTGAATCTCTCTAGATAAAGAAAGAGCGTTTACAACAAAAACAGGTCAGTCTCTCTTATCATGGTGACCTAACCAGGCTGAAAGAAAATCCTCTTTATGACTCTGCTGTTGTCAGAGCTGTTCTCTAGTTCAGCTCTCTGGTCATCCAATGACTTAGCAAAAAAAAAAAAACATAAACATTACACTGTCTAAAGTCTCCAAGTTGTCAGAGAAGGCATCATTAAAAAAAAACATTAGCAGGTTACTGTCTGTCCTAGGCTGCTGTCCTTAACAAGTGAAATGACAAACACAAACACATCTTCTGGTATATGCTGGTGAAGATTCTCAGTCGTCCAGGACATGATAAAATCAGAACAAGTGCTCAATGCAAAAACAACTGGACTTTATTTGTTGCAGAAAGGGTGAAACGTTTTCTGCAACAAATAAAGTCCAGTTGTTTTTGTATTGAGCGCTTGTTCTGATCTTCTGGTATGTGTTGTTTCTGTTTGTGACTTATATAAATAATGTGTGTGCTTGTGAGACATTTAAAGATGTTTTGAACTTCTGGCAGGTCTCTCTGATGGCGTGGAGATTGAACAGGGGCCGCGGTCGTCAGCTACTTCATCTGCCGGAGAGTCTGGATCGAGAACTGCATCCAGGGTCTTTGAGCATGTCTTAAAAGGAAAAAAACAAGGAGTTTTAAAATCTAGACAAAATAAAGGAATTAAAGAAACATACAGATAAGCGTTATTGGTTTTTAATGTTAACTACTACAACCTGCAATAGGTCAAGAATGGCTCCACGCTCAAAATGTCCTTGTGAAGACCAGCCAGCAGTGATGGTGGGCTCATTCCGGTCATCAGGATGTCGTGGGTCAAAACACAGTCTGTTCAGCGTTCTCCTGGAAAACTTCTCAACACAGATGTCATGCCTTAAATGACACCAACATGAAAAATGTGGTTGATATCTAACACATAATTGTGACTGGCCACAGCAAAACCAGGAACAAGTCTCTCACACTCAAACTGGAAAAAATCAATAAAAGCTTCAAGTTCTCCCATACCTTATATGCAGATTGCCAACATTGAAATGGCTGTATCTTCTTCATTTTTTTTTGAGTGCCATGTGTTTGGCATCATCGGATAGCTTAGAACCCACACTTTAAGATTCTGTAAATAACTCAAAATACCATACCATACCATACCATTTTATTTATAAAGCACTTTAAACAGGAACAAGTCCACACCAAAGTGCTGGACAAACAAACACGCAACAGGCAACACAGACAATGAAGTACAACACGAAAAACATAAAAACATTGCAGATCATAAATCAAACGATCCAATACAAATCAGCTGGCATTGAAAGCGATGGAGTAGTAGTGAGTTTTTAACCGGGATTTGAAAACCGAGAGGGAGGGGGCCTGTTTGATGAGCAGCGGTAACTCGTTCCAGAGTCTTGGGCCTGCTACAGAGAACGCCCTGTCACCTCTGCGCTTAAGGCGAGTTTCTGGAACTATTAAGAGTACCTGATCCTCTGACCTCAAAGCACGTGGAGGGACATATGGGTGTATCAGATCCGAGAGATAGGCGGGGGCGAGACTGTTCAGCGATTTGTAGACATACATGAGAATTTTGAATTGGATTCGAAGATGAACCGGTAGCCAGTGAAGGGAGGCCAAGACTGGTGTAATGTGCTCTCTTTTGCGTGTGCTGGTTAAAAATCGGGCAGCTGCGTTCTGAACCAGTTGTAATCGTGCAATGGTGGCTTGACTGACGCCAAACAGAAGTGAATTGCAGTAATCAAGCCTAGATGTAATGAATGCGTGAATCACTGTCTCCAGGTGCTTTTTGGATAATATGGGCTTCAGCTTAGACAGACGCCTCAGCTGGAAAAAACAGGATTTGACGATCATGTTTACATGACTGTTGAGTTTCATGGAAGGATCCATTATCACTCCCAGATTTTTGACTTTTTGTTTTTCGGACAGGGGTAGAGCAGACAGGTCAATGCAGTGGTTTGAGGTTGTGTCATTGGGAAGGAACAATATGGCTTCAGACTTCTTATCATTGAAGCTGACCCAGGGGAGACTTGTTCCTGGTTTTGCTGTGGCCAGTCACATATTAGCAAATCTGTTTGTAGAAGTGTTTTTTAAAAAATGTCAAAAAACTATTCCAGATCTTACCATTGTAGAAAACATTTAAAACCGTACATATGTGATTGCATTTATTATCTAGTGCCACTAGAAAACAACAATAATTAACACAATACAATAAACTACAATTGTACAATGTTGAATAGTTTTTTGACTGGGATAAGACATGATAAGTGATATTGTATTATTCCAATTGTTGGTGAAGTTTCACTGAAAGTCACCTTTCTGGGTATTTGTGTTATAAGCGTAATATGAAATGTCTTCAGGAACACTGATTAAACTCACTTTAAAACTTGCAGCTCATCCAAGTAGCAGGTGCAGTTCGTTTTTGGGCTGGTCTCTTCCATGTACAAGGTAACTGGGTGCAGGTTGGTGTATTTCCAACATGGTTGCAGCCACCTCCTCTGCAAAAACAATCACAAACACAATATACAACTATTGTATGTGTCATTATGGAATTCACATGCAAAATATATTGTTTGTAATATATTTAAGATTTTCACACATGTTACGTCTAAAGTGTAAGCTGTATAAACAGCATAAGTGCATTAGTAAATCAAAGATAATTAAATTTCCCTAGGAAAGCTATCACTTGGGATAGTTATTATTTTTCACATCACAACATCACCAATTGTCTCAGGCTTAATTTAAGACATAGTTTACAGAAATCAAATAAGAAATAAGGACGCTGTGAACATTTGTGTGACTCAAACGTCATGTTTTTGTTTACATACTGTGCTTATACTGACGGCTCATTATGAAGACATGGCGCTAGTTATAGCAGCTAACAGAAGATGTTGAACCTGTAACAATAACCAAACCAGTCTAAATATCAGAAGTATTGGTGTGAGAAATTTAAAACATTTATTTCTGACGCTTGGATAATACAGGTTGTTGACAACTACACACAACGGCTCACCCTGCTGGACATCCGCAAAAAGCCTGAAGGAGTTCCCCAATTTCCATCAGCGCACACAATCACCTCCTCTCGTATCTGCGGCACAATGTTCAGGCATTTTGACCAGTGGTTGTCCACTATTTTAAGAAATCAAGCTTCTAAATTACAACTCTCTATCATTACGAAGCTCCTCGGCTCCTTCCTAACCCCCGGCATCCGGTTTCGGCTTTTTGCCGTCCAATCAGAACGCTCGTTTCTGCCGAGCTTTGCGTGATGACGTCAACTGGTAAAAGGTCTATTGATGTCTCCTCTTTTCCACACCACACCTCTCAGTCTAACAGTGGTGTCAGAAGAAGTGGGATTTAGTACGCCTGTGATGTCAAGAAAGCAACAAGTTGTGAGAAGTTGTGTCAAATGAGAGGAGCAGGACGTGGAAAGATTTATATGACAAGGAAACTCCGTGCTGACATGGAAGAAAGAGAGATGGGAGGAGCAATTGGGCCAGATCCACCACCTGAAGGAGCCATGGCCGGTGAAGATAATTATGAACCAGTAGTTCGGCCTAAGCAGACTACAATTGGAGCTGTGAGTAGAGACTTTTCTGAACTTGACATCTTTGATGAAATGAGAGAATTTATGCAACATTCAAGGCGAACGGAAGCAAGACTGTTGGAACAGGTTAACCAGTTGAGCAGATATATACCACAGCTGCAACCTAATATTTATATTGAAGATTATGAGACTGACATTACTCGAACAGCGTTTTTCCCAAGGCGAGAAGATAAGCAACTGCCTCTGCTGTCTGCAGTACCTCAAGGAGCCGTTGCTCAACAAACTGAAGCTCCTTCCCCATTTCAACCACCTGCACAGCCTCGGCTGCCTGTTGCACCAGGTGCTCCAGCACCAAGATTGGAACAGGCCCGTGGAGGTGAACCTAGAATGCCTGACTTCAAGGAAGGTGAGGATCCTGAAAGTTTCTTCGTACGATTTGAACGCATCGCTAGAACATGGAGATGGCCACAAGCTGAATGGGCTGCTAGAGTGGTTACATTGTTGACTGGAAAAGCTCTTGAGGCTTATGCTGGCATGGATGAAGAACAGTCTAACTCTTATGATGCCGTTAAAGCTGCAGTGTTATACAAGTTTAACGTGACAGAGGAGACCTACAGGTACCGGTTTCGAAGCACCAATATACCAGTGGGAGAGAGTGTACGTGAAACCTATAATCGGATAAAGGGACTCTACAAGAGATGGATGCGGCCTGACAGTCGAAGTAAAGAAGAGATTGGGGAAACAATCATCTTGGAGCAGTATCTGCGTGTGCTTCACCCAGATGTTCGCACATGGGTAATGGAGAACAATCCAGAGACAGGGGAGGATGCAGCAAATCTGGCTGAACGTTACCTGGCTGCTCACCGAGAACCTTCAAAGCCAAGGATAGCGGTGGGGAGACAAAGGTTTGTGGAGGTAAAACCTCCACAGGCAACTAATGTTGATAACTTGGACACTAAGGGTGGTAAGAAACCTATAAACTCCAATCTAAGGTATAACCTCATTTGTTATTACTGTCAGCAGCCTGGTCACAAAGCTTCTTTTTGTCCTTTGAGAAAACCTAAATCGGTAGATTTATGTGTAGTACCTTCCAAAGATCTTGGTCATAAGTTTAATGATGGTCTGATTTCACAAAAATATGTGGTAGATGTGACAATAAATGGCAAAGCCGTAAAGGCTCTTGCAGACACTGGTAGCTCGCAAACTCTAGTGAAATCCTCTTTGTTAAGCAATGTACTGCCCAACTTCAATAAGCCTGTAAACATTACTTGTGTTCATGGATGTCAGAAAGATTATCCAACAACAGAAGTTACTATTGAAGTGGAAGGCCAAGCTTTTATGTTGACTGTTGGAGTTTTGAATCAGTTGGCATATGATGTTGTTCTGGGGGAAGATTTGCCAATTTTAGACAGTTTAGTTCAACAGAACTCTGTGGCATATTCCTGTGCTGTCATCACGCGTTCTATGAAAAAGGGTTTAGAACCTCTGCCAGAAGCAGATGATGATTTGTATGAAGGTGGAAGTAAAATCAAGAAAACAAAACAACAACGTAGACAGGAGAAAAATAAAAATATTGGTAGGTCAAAATTTTCTGATCTAATCTTGCCTACAACCCCACCTATTGATCTCCAGCAACAAATTCCTAGTAACTTTAAAGAAATTCAAGCAAATGATCCTTCGTTAAAACCTCTCTTTGAGAAAGCATGCCAAGTAGATGGTGGAAAAGAATATACTGTGGAGCTAACTGGGGAACCTTTCATCATAAAGGATAACCTTTTGTATCTGGCAGACATTGAAGAACCCAGACTTGTAGTGCCAAAAGAGTACCGTTCAGTAATCTTGCATTTGGGCCACACTGTTCCATGGTCAGGACACCTAGGACAGGCAAAAACTTATCATCGTATTGCACAACGTTTTTATTGGCCAGGATTGTACAAAGATGTGGTTGATTACTGCAAAACATGTCATGACTGTCAGCTAGTAGCTCCCACCAAAGTTTCCGATCGAGCCCAATTGCAAAACTTACCAATCATGTCTGTACCCTATGAAAGAATAGCCATGGATCTAATAGGTCCTCTGCCTAAAAGTAGTAATGGCCATAGGTACGCATTAGTCATTTGTGATTATGCAACCCGATATCCAGATGTTTATCCATTACGCTCTATGCAGGTTAAACACATTGTCCGGTGTTTAGTAGACCTTTTTTCTAGAGTTGGCATCCCAAAGGAGATTCTTACTGATCAAGGTACTAATTTCATGTCACATTTGATGAAAACTCTTTATGATCAACTTGGTGTTAAAGGTATTCGAACTACTCCATACCACCCAGAAACAGACGGATTGGTGGAACGTTTTAATGGGACATTAAAACAAATGTTGAGAAAGTTTATTGATGATACTGGTAAAGATTGGGATAAATGGTTGCCTTTTCTTTTGTTTGCATACAGAGAAGTACCACAGGCTTCAACTGGTTTTTCTCCTTTCGAGCTCCTGTATGGAAGACAGGTTAGAGGCCCTTTGGACATGCTGAAGGAGAACTGGGTGGCTGGAGTGGCACTGGGATCAGCTGAAGTGGCTTCGCCAGCATCAAACATCGTCTCTTATATTCTGCAGATGAGAGAAAAACTGGAAACATACAGAGAAAAAGTCAAAGACCATATGCAAAAGGCACAGCACAAGCAAAAGGTATGGTACGACAAACATGCCCGTGAAAGGGAGCTCAAGACTGGCCAGAAAGTTTTAGTGCTTTTGCCTACTGGACCAACTAAGTTACTAGCTAAATGGCAAGGACCCTATACTGTGGCAAGAAAAACAGGTCCAGTGACGTATGAAATCATCTGTCCAGACAAACGTAAGTCAAAGCAACTGCTCCATGTTAACCTGTTAAAGGAGTATCATGAGAAGAATGTTCCTGAAATGGATGTGAAACAAGTCCTGATGGTACAAGATGTTCAACCCGAGAACAGTGGTATTTTGGAGGTTGGAGAAGCTGAGATGAGTCCATCCAGAGAAGTAGCTAAATCTGAAGAGGCTCCTGAACATCTGACTGAAGGTCAGTGGCATCAGTTGGGTGAGATTAAACAATCGTTTCCATCTCTGTTTGCAGATGCACCTGGGCGAACTGATGTCATAACACACAAAATAACTTTAAAAGACACAAAACCTGTTCGTCTGAAGCCTTACAGGATTCCAGAAAGAATGATGGAACCATTGAAAAAGGAGGTTCTAACGATGCTGGAAATGGGAGTAATAGAGCCATCAAGGAGTGAGTGGTCGAATCCCATTGTGCTTGTTCCTAAGAAAAACTCGACTCATCTTCGATTTTGTTCAGACCTGAGAAAGCTAAACAGCATTTCCTGTTTTGATTCTTATCCCATGCCCCGCATTGATGAGCTACTGGAAAGATTAGGAAAAGCCAAATACTTCACAACCTTGGATTTGTGTAAAGGTTACTGGCAAGTGCCTTTAGATCCATCTTGTAAAGAGTACACAGCATTCCAAATTCCAGGAATGGGTTTATTTCATTATACTGTTCTACCCTTTGGTCTTCATGGAGCACCAGCTACATTTCAAAGATTGATGGACATTATCCTTAATGATTGCTCAAAGTTTGCTGCTGCCTATCTGGATGATGTTGTGATTTACAGTGAGTCTTGGAAGGATCACCTACAACACCTCAAGGTTGTGATGGCAAAGCTCCAGAAGACTGGTTTGACTCTGAATGTGAACAAGTGCGCCTGGGCCCAGGAAGAAGTGAAGTACCTAGGGTACCTTGTTGGTCATGGGCAAATAAAACCACAAGTTGAAAAGGTGGAAGCTATTCAAACAATCCCTATACCCAGAACAAAGAAACAAGTTAGGTCCTTTTTGGGTTTAGTTGGATGGTATAGAAGATTTATTCCCCATTTCTCAACCTTGGCAGCCCCTCTCACTGAGTTAACAAAGAAATCCACCTCTAAGATTATATGGACGGAGGACTGTGAACATGCCTTCCAATGTTTAAAGAAACAAATATGTCAAGCTCCTGTTTTGCAGAGTCCTGACTTTTCCAAGCCATTTGTTGTACAAGTGGATGCTTCAAATGTTGGCCTTGGAGCAGTATTGGCTCAAGGAGAAGCCGGTGAAGAAAAACCTGTCCCTTTTCTTGAGTAAAAAGTTGTTTGACCGGGAGAAAAACTACTCCACAGTGGAAAAAGGACTGGCAATCAAGTGGGCTGTGGACTCATTAAGGTATTACCTCCTTGGAAGAGAGTTTACTCTTCAAACTGATCACAGACCATTGAAATGGATGCACTCCAAGCAGCATCAGAATGCTCGAATACTACGCTGGTGTCTTGCCCTCCAGCCATACCAGTTCACTGTACAGCATTGTCCAGGTAAGAAAAACCTTATTGCTGACTACCTTTCTCGTTTGCCTGAGATGTCTAGACCAGAGGGGGAGGAAGTGAGTAAATGTTAAGAAGCACTAAGTTCTTCTTTAACTTGTTTGTTTTACTTCCTGTGTGGGGTGGTGAACATTTAGTTGGGTGTCAAAGTAACACTGAAATGTTTGTTACCATGTGGGTGTGTCCTCTGTGGCAGCCATCTTGTGTTTCAGCTAAAGAGGAAGCCCGCCTCAAACCCAGCTCTTATATAGGAAGTGAGCTGATGAGAGCAGGAGTTTGATTGGTGGAGAACTGAAAATCAAAGTATTCAATTACAAGCATAATCTGAATAGTAAATTGTTCATTGTTTATTGTTCATTGTTCATCTGCATATTAAATGTTTGCTCAATATTCCATTAACAATAATTGTTGTTTAGATTGTTTGTGATAATTAACTTTGTTGTCTTTTCCATTCTGGAAGGCTGAGATGACTGGCCAATCTGAATTGAAGGCGGGTCTGACTGGGTATATATATAGGAGTGGACTGCTAAGTGGGCGAGAGTCTCTGATTGAAGGCATGCCATGTTGGGAGCTGATGTTGTCTTTGATGCCTGAAAACATTAAACCAGACGTGTTTGTTGCACAGCAAAACCCAATTGATGTCTCCTCTTTTCCACACCACACCTCTCAGTCTAACAGTGTTTTTTTTAATTTTACTCATACATCCGTGTCCTGCTTACATCATTCATTACGACAAACGCACAATTTCTGACAGTATGACCCGACCTAAAAAATGTGAACCCAGTAAGCAAGAGACCGGATCCACTCGGTGGTTTAAAGAGATGGCTTCAGCTCATGAGGAAGCAGCCATCATCCGAGCAAGCGGGTTCCGGACCGAACCCGTCTGGAGCCAGCACAGACCCAGGTTGGAGATCCTTCCTTCTTCGCTTTTAGTGGCGGAACAGGAGAGGAGGAAGCGCAGTGATGGCCGTACAGAGCCGGTTCTTTCCTACACTCCCTCACGAGCATATTCACTGTTGTCCGTTTCCGATGATTCAGAACCAGAGGAGTTTTGGCCCGGCCCAGTTCCTGGTCCAAGTCGCTGCCGGAGAAAGCACCGGACCAAAAATATGGACATTTCCAGGTTCCTAACCCCTCCTCCTACAGCGTCTCTTCTCAAGGGCAAGGCAGAGCTCCGCGCTGGACCGAGCGCCGCACCACGCCATGTGAGCGCCATGCGAGCGCCATTGCACAAGCCGTTGAACGCTCGCGTGAACGCGCCAAGCTCAAATTTTACGACCGCTCACGCCCGCGCGTTGTCTCAGAATAAACTGCCCGTGGCGGACTGGTTTGTATGAGACACAAATGTATTAAATATCCCTTCTTCATCGCTGATCGGACTTTTCTTTTGTTTTTTTTGCCAAAAGTCAAGTGATCGCTTGAAGCGGTCACCATTCACTTCCTCCTCCGATGAGGAGGAATGAATGAACTTGTCACAAGTGAACTAAACTCATGTCCAACGTGGATACGCCAGCTTCTAAATATTTCCTGGTGGGCTGTGGGCTGCAGGAGCAGCGTTCCCTGTTTTTATTTTATTTATTTTAACTTTTTATTAACATATAAACACAGAAAAACGCTGCGCAGCCTGTGGCTTTTCTCACCACTCAGACCTGTCAATCATTTCAGTAGGCGTGTCAGCAAATGACCAATCAGCGACCTCAGTTTGTCCTGTAGGTAAACGCTCCGCGAGCAGCTGCTCACACAGAGCTCTGCTGTGAACAGCCTGCGCGCAGCACGCGCGCGTCGAGCGGCGCTGGCAACAACGCAGAGGTCTGCCTCGCCCTTA